>PVIR01010496.1:18463-49959 GCA_004026965.1 Petromus typicus | reverse complement strand
TGAAACTAGGACCACTGGGCCACACGAATCCAGGGCAGAGAGGAGGCCTATGGGCAGCGGTGGCTGGCTGGTCAGGGGACAGACCTACCTTCTCCTCCTGGGAGACGATGATCCTGGCTTGTTCCTGCAGTTGGGCATGGAGGGCACTGATCTGGTGCTGGGACTGGGTGGCTGCCTTCCTCTGATCCTGAGACAGTGAGGCCAGGAGCCTCTCATTCTCCTCCTGCAGCTGGTGGGCATGGGACTGTGGTCAGTCAGATGTGCGCCAGGACCTCCACAGGACTTCAGGTGGCAGGGTAGGGAGTTTTAGGCAGAGAGCTTTCTAACAAGAGTAAGTGTCTTATCATTTGAGCAGATTTTTGAAATGTGTCTGAGAAGAAGTAAGAACGAAATCAGGCCCCTAAGACCAGGAGAAAAAGTTCTGTGTCAGAGGTAGCTACCCAATGGAGGAGGCTGAGCCCATTCAAACACCACTGGATATATTAGGGAAATAGAGCAAACTCACATAAATAACCAAAGCTGAATCTCACACTCCTAGAAAAAGAACAGCAAGACAAACCCAAAGCTCATACAAGAGGGGAAATTCTAGGGACTGGGGAGTTAGCTCAGTGGCTCCGGCGCCTGTCTTGCAAGTGCAAGGACCTGGGTTCGATTCCCCGGTAACCACATACAATACTGGGTGTGGAGACTCACGCCCAGCAGCAATCAGTGCCACATACCACAGTGCCAGGCATGGTGGCTCACGCCTGTAATCCCAGCACTCGGGAGGCAGAGGCGGGAGGATTGCTGTGATGTGAGTTTGAGGCTGAGCTCAGGGCCAGCCTGAACTACAAAGCGAAACCCTGTCTCAAAAAAACCTAAAAAAAGGCCGGGGAGTTAGCTCAGTGGTTCCGGCGCCTGTCTTGCAAGCGCAAGCGCAAGGACCCGGGTTCGATTCCCTGGTAACCACATAACAATACTGGGTGTGGAGACCCACACCCAGCAGCAACCAGTACCACATACCACAGTGCCGGGCGTGGTGGCTCACACCTGTAATCCCAGCACTCGGGAGGCAGAGGCAGGAGGATTGCTGTGATGTGAGTTTGAGGCTGAGCTCAGGGCCAGCCTGAGCCACCAAAGCGAGACCCTGTCTCAAAAAAAACCTAAAAAAAAAGAGGGGAAATTCTAAAAATCACCAGATGAGTGTTTCAGGGTAAAAACAAGAAGCAAAGAAAATGTGTTCAGGTGCTACCTGTGATATAAGAGAAGATATTGAAAAAAGACTATTTCCCAACATTTGTGTTACTCCAGAAGAATACATGAGAAGGGAAAGAATGTCATCGCCTGTGGGGGCGGGGGGGGGAGACAGGTGAGAGTGACTTTACTCAGTGTACCTTTAATACATTTCCTCTGCTTTTAGAACAAATTTGAATATATTTCCCACTTGAAAACTGTTTCAAATGAAATGAAACCATCACTTGGGAACGGTGCCTCACCACACCAGAGCGGCGGGCAAGTGTCTTCCATGTCAGGCCACGTCTAAGCCTTTCTACCGAGTTTTCTGCAGGCCAGTCGTGGAATTATTGTTACTTGACTTTCTTCTCAACTTGCCTCCCCATCAGGGGCTCTGCGTGGAAGAGTTTTCTCTGCCTGCAGCTCCCTGGAACATCACTGAGGCCCACACCACCTGGCTCTTTCTACGGTGGGTTTTCAAAGAGCTCAAACATGAAACCACCAGAGGACTCATCTGAGGTGCAAAAGCACAAGAGGGCCTGCGGGAGGCAGCACTGAATAGAGTGTGGGGGGGAGACAAGGTTGGGTGGCTCTGCTTCTGGCCAAGGGAACTGCTGGCCAGAGCTGCCCCTCTTCTGTGTACTGACGGGAACCCGCAGTCAGGCGCAAGATCAGAAACAAAATATCTGACAGCCACGGCCAGCAAGGAGAGAAGAGACGGGAATCGTGAGTGAAGCTACCTCTCTCCTCTCTGCCACACGCTCTTCCTGCAGCTCCTTCAGCTTTCTCTTCCACTCTGCTTTCTGAAAGAGATTAAAGTGTATGAAATGGACACTTCTAGATATTAATGTGTGCTATAAGGCCACGAAATTAAAAATGCCTCCTGAAGAAGAAGACAGACTAGTGGGACAGAAGAGAAGCCCAGACAAAGATGGAAACTCAGTTGAGGGAATGGAAAGACAGAAGGTTGAATAAGGTGTCTGAACAAGTAGCTAGCTGCCTACAAAAAACACAAACTGCATCCTGACCTCATACCTTAAACAAAATTAAGTTCTAGGTGGGTCAAAGACTGAAACATCAAAAATAAGGCCATTTAAGCACCAAAAGAAACCACACAATATATGTGTTTTTAAAATCTCAGTGCAAGGCCACTAAAAAGAGTAACAGGGCTGGGGTTGCTGCTCAGTGGGAGAATACTTCCCCAGCATGCACAAAGACCTGGGTTTGATCACCAGCACCACAGGAAAAGAAGTAAAAGATTGATAATTTGATCATCTTGAGCACATTAACACTTCTTATGGCCAAACTGCAATAATCAAAATTCAACGACCACTAAAAAATTGAGAAAAATCACAACTAGAACAATAGGGGGCTGGGTTACCTTCCACACATCTTACAAACTCATAAATGGGAAGAGAAAACACAAATAAGGGTAAATATTGTGAAAAGATTTCATAGAAAAACAATGGCAAACCCTTTCCAGCTGCTACCTGAATCTCTCTGTCAACCACCTTGGAGAGTAGAGACAGAAACACAGTATTTAAAAAAAGAAATAAAGAAACACAATATTATCTAATGATTGTGACAATTGCCCCTTCTTGTCGTATATCAGTGATATAACACACCTACAGTGGGTCCGGAGCAAGGTGCCTCTGGTGGTGGCCAGAGCCACTTACTGTGCTCAAGTTTTCCCAGCTCCACTCAGTGACCTCACACTGATAACACAGAATGCGCCACGTGGAAGTTTTTACAGCACAGAAACTAGTCCATGCTACAAATCAAAGCCCGTTGGCTCCAGGAGCTGGTTACTAAATGTTTACCCGTGGATCCATCCCAAATACCTTCAAATCCAGGATACTATTCCACTTCCTGAATGGTTTTCAGCCGAGTTAGAATGAAATGGGAACAGAAGTGTCAAAAGAAAAATTCATACATTGGTATATATTTTAGAAAAGATCTCAGGAAAACTCACTTGAGTCTCACTCAAGAACTCTTATTCTATGCATTTATGCACTGGCACATAGATCTGCAAATACAGACCTTTGATGTCTTTCAACTTTCCTAAATGCACAGAGAAAACAATGGCAGGCCTTGCTGGGGATAGCCAGGTCCGAGGCGTGCTCTGGGAAGAACAGCATGGAGCAACAGCTCACCTGCATCTCCACCTTCTCTCTCAGGGCCTGGAGCTCTTGTGCCTGCCTTAGTCTCTCCTCGGACTCCTCATCCCGCAGTGATCCAAGGTGGGATTCCATCACAGTGTGGGACTGCAGAGCCTGCAGTTTCTGAAAAGGCCAAGCATCTTTTTATCTAGATGAAGATCCAGGCCTGAGGCTGACATCTGTACCTTACCTGAAAACAGTCAGAAGGACATATCTTGCCTCAACCACAACACCCCACTCGTCCTGATAAACCTGGGCTCCTGTAAATATTCACACAAATCAACATCCCCAGGGTTCTCCTGAGGGCTCAGCTATTGCAAAAGTGAAGCAACTTGCCATGAAAAAAGTGTCCCTTCAATTCCACTTAAACTCTGCTGTGCTCAAAACGCTGAATTCCTCCAACTGCTGCCTCATTTCTTTCTTCCTCAGTACAGAATAAACTGTAGAGAAACAGATGCTCAGAGACCCTCAGGCACCCCAGCCTGAGGTTTCCTGCCTCTCTCACAAAATATTTTGATCGTAACCAGAAGGGACTAGCTTTGCACAGTTCAGAGCTACACTACAATTCCTGATGATTCCTGAGCTATTAGCAGTGTGTGACCCAAAGGAAAAACACAAAAAATGAACCAAAGAGATCTCTTTCCATCCTTTGATGATTATACACACATATATATCACTATTGCATTCACTAAAACAACACATACTCATCTTTATCACTGGATAAAATTTGTTAACCTCTATTACAACTTTAAGAAGCTATAGCCCAGGATGGTGGCACACACCTGTAATCCCAGAACTCTGGTAGGATAAACTTAATGGCTTACCATAGACCTGTCTCCAAAAAAGAAAAATAATTAGCAGCTGAGGATATAGCTCAGTGTGAAGAACCTGGGTCTAACGTCTAGCACAGGAATAAGAGAGAGGAACTATAAGCCCCTAAGTTTGATTTGGCACTGTTTTTACTACCTCTTCTGACTTAGCAGTCATTTCTGACGTATCTGCCACTTTCAGTTTCTACACCAGCACTATGACACACCGCAGGGCTGGTTTTCTTGGGGTCACAAACTTTTGAGGTATTTGCATTTCAACTACAGGCTCCTTTGGCAGTTCAGTTTACACCTATCTAATATAATGTTCTCTCTTTGGTCAAGCTACTTAGCTAAAGTAAGCTCTTAGACTTCTGGATCAGGTGGAAAATTTTGAGGAGCAATATCTCCAGAATGTATTTCATTTTCATTGACTCTCCTAACATCAAGGAGAATATTATCCTAAGTTTTGAAGATGGACTGTCTTATAGCACTTTTCATAATCATTCTAAATGGAATCTTACCTGTTTCTTTCCTATTTAAAACTCCTACCCTGAAGTTTTAAAAAATGAATTAACAGGCCGGAGATTTAGCTCAGTGGTTCCCGCGCCTATCTTGCAAGCGCAAGGACCCGGGTTTGATCCCCAGTTAACCACATACAATACTGGGTGTGGAGACTCACACCCAGCAGCAACCAGCACCACATAACACAGTGCTGGGCGTGGTGGCTCACACCTGTAATCCCAGCACTCAGGAGGCAGAGGCAGGAGGATTGCTGTGATGTGAGTTTGAGGCTGAGCTCAGGGCCAGCCTGAACTACAAAGCGAGACCCTGTCTCAAAAAAAAAAAAAAGAAAAAAAGAATTAACAAAATCATGTAACTAAACTACACCGATGATTTTGTGTCCAATTTTGTTTCTATACTTTCACAAAAGTAAAACAATAAAATATTATGAGAAAGTAGATATGAAACACAAAAACACAACCTAAGTAATCTTGTAGAGGAAGTGCAAAAAAATGAATAATAAAAGAGTTGAACGCTCCAGTTTAGGAGAATATGATCCAGATTAGAAAGGAAGCCATCACTGATAGATTCTATCCTCAATCACCAAACCTCAGCATCATCTAACCAAAAGTCACCCTTTGACCCTTGATAAGGTGGCTTCTGAAATTTAACTTCAAATATCAATCAGTAGTGATTTTTCAAGTGTCTGCTCAGCCAGCACCATGTCAGGGAAAGCATGGAGAATCAGCTGATTTTCAGATGCACCTGAGAATGATGGTGTGGAGCTGAGTGTTGAGCACTGATGTCCATATGGTAGAGCAACATCTTGCTTCCCACAGGTCCCCTCTGAGCCAGAGGGGGAGCACGGAGGTTCAGATGGCATGGGTCTTGTTATGGTTTATATCTAGATGTTGCCCCAAAGTCTCACATGCTCTTAAGGCTTTCGGGAAGGTGAATGAATTATGAGGCTTGTAGCTGACTTACTGTTAGGAGGTAGAGTCCAGTTGACAGAGGCTGGTCACTGCGGCCCTGACTTAGGAGATAACTCCCCTCTTTGTTCTCCTCTTCCAGGAATATAATATCCTATTATTATCCTCTTTTGAAAAGCTGTCTCTTTTTTTTGGCAAAAAGTGGCTTGATTGTATAACACACTATTTGCAAAACCAATACTTCCCTTAATGTTAGGAGGACCAGCAAAAATAAATACATTTTAAGAATATATTTTTCCTCAAAACTTTTCTCAATACCAGCTTACAAGGGAAGACATAACCCAAGGAAGGATAACTTTAATAAAATCTTCCTGCATGCATTTGGTAGTACATGCAGTGGAAGACTGGGTTTTGGAGTTTAAAGAGCTAGGTTCAAATCCCAGCTTTGCCTCCTACTGGCTATGTATCAGAAGTAAATGGCCTCAATTTCACGACTATACAGAAGAAATGTAAACAGTATTTTTTAAAAATATAAAAGGCAACTAATAAACTGATATAATACCTACTCCTAGAATGTTATGGTTGTTTATCTATTTTTTGTTTGTTTGTTTTTTTTTTTGTTTTTTGAGACAGGGTCTCACTTTGTAGTTCAGGCTGGCCCTGAGCTCAGCCTCAAACTCACATCACAGCAATCCTCCTGCCTCTGCCTCCCGAGTGCTGGGATTACAGGCGTAAGCCACCACACCCGGCACTGTGTTATGTAGTACTGGTTGCTGCTGGGCGTGAGTCTCCACGCCCAGTATTGTATGTGGTAACCAGGGATCAAACCTGGATCCTTGCGCTTGCAAGACAGGTGCCGGAACCACTGAGCTAACTCCCCGGCCCGGTTTGTTTATCTACTATAAAGATTTAAAATGTATGTAAAGGGCTTTGCACAGAACCTAGGAAATACCTAATACAGTCAGCAAATGTTCACTATTATATGTGACCGCCAGAGACCCATGGACCTCAAAAGAGTATTGAACACAAAGTCAGTATTCAGAGGACATGTGCATTCATGTATATAAGAGAAAATGCATTCATTAAAATTTTACCTTTCTTATGCAGTAATGAAAACACTTAGCAAAAATGAGATTAGTGTCTCAGGAGTGCTTACTATATCCCAGATAATGTTACAGGCTATATTATGTGCTAATTAAATCTTTCAGGAACCCATCTTCCAGGAAGGAAACTTAGGCACAAGGAGGTTAAGTAGCTCATCCAAGGACTCACAGCCAGAGAAAAATAAAGCACTGTGAGCCTCTCTCAGGCTCTGGCCTCTGCTGTCTGGCTTCACAAGGTCGTCACTCCAACAGCAGATGAAACAGAACTACTACAGACTAAGAAATGAACTTTGAGAACAAATAAGCAGATTTTCAAGAGAAAGAAAAGCTTTGAAAAGTTTTTTATGTTCAGCACCTCTGCTAGTGTCGAGTTCTGATTGGCAACGGTTTTAAATTCATCCCAAAGCAACTGCTTTAGCTTGTCTATTTCTCCGTAAAGCTTGGTCCGCTCTTTTTCTTTCCATTCATCAAATTCTTTTTTCACTTCTACTTCCTTCTGATGACTAATCTCTGTTTCCTTCAAAAAAAAAAAAGAGGGGGGGAAGAACAATAGAATCATTAATTCCACCTTATAGCAAATATTGGCTGAAGACCTGCTACAGGCCCCCCGGTGTGCACATCACTATGCAGACCAAACACCATTTACCACAGGCCCAGTTGCTTGGCCTCACAGTGGCCCACTTGTCTAAATCATATAGTTCCTTGAGAATAAGGACTTGTCTTCTCTCTCCTTCCTCTCAGTGCCTGGCGGGGCTCAGTGGATAAGGCTGAGAGGGTGAATGGGGGTAGATGAAGGAATGAGCAGGGCGAGTTCATGTATTTTCACACACTTACTGGATACTTCTTCTAGGCTGGGTTCTGGGGCTTTCAGAATCAGACCCATTCTCTGTCCTCAAAAAGCCAACAGACAATGCAGTACAAGAAGGTGGGGGTAGGGGGTTGTAGGGAGGGCAGGGGGATGGGAAAAAGTGGAAATCGACACATACCATGTACAGGTACAAATCCTCAGTGTTGAAATGTGATGGTGATATGTATCTAAAATGTACCAATAAACTCAATAAAGAAACAAATGTAAAAAAAAAAAAGGTGAAATTTAATTTCAAACGCCTTCAACGAGCACTAACACAACAAATTGCAACTGTGTGTTCCACTTTTCATCTCATAGGTCTGGAAAAATAACTTGATTTTCCTTCCCAGACCCCCTAAAATCATTTGCTACATCCAAGAAGGTGGCATTCTAGCTCTGGCGCCCAGCTCTGGGAAACCAGCCGGAACTCAAGCCCTGCGGGACCCGTGTGCGTGGCAGGTCTCGATGGCCCGGAGTCTCTCACACGCTGCCCCTCCATACTGACCCGGAGCTGGCGCTGCCTCTCGGCCTCCCTCTGGGCCTCCAGCTCCCTCTGCGTCCTCTTCAGCTTGGCTCTCAGCTCTTCCAGGAGCTCCTCAGAGGGCCGCTCCTGCTGCTTCTGCTTTCCTGGGAGCAGTGGCAGGAGAAAGTGAAAGGCATGGAGTATATTGTCTTTCTCACTTCTGCAGTCACACCTCTGTCTAGGACCAGTTTGTTGACAGTGGACAAAGGACTCACCTCCCTGTTCCCCTGCTTCCCCAAACTACAAAATGGAGATGGTAACAGCGCCCAACTCAGAGGGGTTTTGTGAGGATGAAATGTGATAATGCAAAATGATGGGCACAGTGCCTGGCATGACAGCTCAGCAGATGTGAACTATTATTGTCCTGTCATTTAAAATAAGTATGTTGACAGTACTGATGCAGAGAAATGAAAAATTACTAGAGTAACAGGAATGGAATACTAAACAGGGCGTTTATGTCAACTATTAATGCAAAGAACATACTTTCGTTGTGCTGCAAGTGAGAGGAACTTAAAAAAAATAGTTGTAGGTTTCAGGTCACTTTTTAAAATAATGTAGTATAACTTACATGTATAGTATTCAGTTTCAAATGAAAAAATAGGGCATGGAAGAAACATTCTAACCAAAGTTATTTTAGGTGTACACTTTAATCCTTTTTTAAAAATGTTTTGGTTGTACTAAGGATTGAACCCAGGGCCTTCATACTACATTTCCAACCCTTTTCTTTACCCTGGCACAGCGTCTCAGGGAGTGGCTAAGTTCCCAGGCTGGACTTGAATTTGTGATCCTCCCACAGTGTTGGATAACAGTATGTGCCATCAGGCCTAGCTGGTTTTTTAACTGACAAACAAAATGGTATAAATTGATCATGTATAATGTGTTGTTTTAATGTAGATACACTTTGTAGAATGATTAAATCTAGCTAATTATTTCACTTATCATTTCTGTGATGAAAATTTTAACATCTTATCTTAGTAGTCAAGTTTTTTAAGTCAAAAAACAATTCAGAATGAATTACAAAGCTAAGCTATGTACAGATAAAGCCAGAGTTCAGAGTTAATGAAAAAGACACTAATTATTCTCTCTTTTTTTTTTTTTTTTGGAAACAGGGTCTCACTTTGTAGGTTAGGGTGGCCCTGAATTCACTATGTATCCCAGACGAACCTCAAACTCACAGCAGTCCTCCTGCCTCTGCTTTCCAAGTGTTGGGATTACAAGCATAAGCCACCACGCTCGGAACTGTGGTATGTGCTTACCAAAGATAGAGCTCAAGACTTTGTGCTCACCAGGCAGATGCCAGAACTACTGAGCTAAATCCCCAGCCCAAATACTTATTACTTTTTAAAGTACAAATAATTTCTAAAAAAAAATAGTATTGTCATTAAAATTCTAAAAAGATGTGGCTTCTCTCAGTTTAGACCTCTTGGAAACAATTTTTAGGGAGACTTATTATTTTGAATGAATAAAGTGATTTCAGCTGAGTATAGAATAAGAAAGCTGTACCTGAAAACAAAAAAATCACGCACCTAAATGACTTTTAAAAATATTTTCCCTCTCCTTATATTAAGGAAATATTAAGAACCATGCCAAAGGTTTACAGAGGATAATGTTGATCATCCTGTGCTGTGTAATAGAGAAAATTTTGAGCAACCAATACATTCAATGGGAGGACATAATGAAATATATTATGATTGTCACATGATGAAAACTCATGTTTTCAAAGATGATTTATTGACATTAGAAAGTGTAATGTCATTTCTATATCAAAAACATATTTTTGTTAGAAAGCAAGTACTTAAAACATGGAAAATTTTTTTCTCTTTAGCCCCCAGTGCAGAACCAACAAGAATTAGATATATAATAAATGCACAGTAACTAGGTGAGTGGTACTGTTTTAAAACTCTTTTTTTTTCAAAAGGGAATTGAAATGATGGAAAATAGAAAAAAGGTTTCTTTAAACTTTATACATTCATGGTGTTTTACAGATATTTCTCTTGAATCTCAAAATGTAGATATCAAGTAAGGAAATCTCTTCATGGGGACCACACAGAACCTTGCTAATCATGTCAGAATGTGAAATGATAAGATTAAACAAAGTTATTAAGCTATGATAAGCTCAGGTAGATAGAAAAGCTAAAGAACTGGTTTGACTGCTCGTTTACCCCATTTAAGCTGATGCACAGCAAGCTGCAGGAACAGCAGATTCACAGAAGTCTGGGAGGTATGGGTCAAAGTCTCTCCATCTGACTGTCCCATTCACAGTGAAAGCCACAGAAATCCAGGTACACAACACTGACTAAGGCTGCATCATGGAAAGAGACAAAGCTAAAACTGGAACCCACCTGTGCTCTTCTCCGTCCAAGTGTTCAAAACTTATCCAGCCCCTTCTAACACTTCCCCACCAGAAATGGTGGGATTGCCCCATCCTCAACTAGATGATGAGGGAAGGCTTGGTTACACATTTATATAGTGCCCTCTGCCCACTCCCCAATCCCAAGGCCTTTGCATAGTCCTGTCAGGGTCCCCAGCTGCTACCTGGACTCACCAGCTTCTGTCACACCTGCATGCCTGCGCTGGATGTGGCCCTGGAGAAAGGTGGCATTCATGAATGATTTGTCACATAGGTGGCACTGCACAGAGGAGAAACAATGGGATTAGATCCTCTGAGTCTGCCTAGGATTTCCCTTTTGTCCAAACTCCCCTTCCCTTTGAACCCCTACATTGCTTCAAAATTAAGAATTTGAGGGGCTGGAGATATAGCTCAGTGGTAAACTACATGCTTAGAATGTGCAAGGCCTGAGGTTCAACCTTCAGCATTACCAAAACAGAAGAAAAAAATTAAAATATGATTTACTGAGTAAAGCAGTGATGTCAATTCCAAACACTACCGCTGCCTCAGGAAGCTGAACATTCACCATTTGACAATACCAGGGAATTTCTAATCTTTTGGAGTATGATGATGGTGTTGAGTTTATGTTTAAAAGAGAATCTTTGCCTTTTAGAACTACACTCCAGGATGTTACAGACACAATCATGACGAGTAGCCTTCAAGTCAGTGTAGGAGCAGGGAAAATAGAGAGGAAAACAGATGCTGCAGCACTAGCCTCCAGCTGAGAACGGCTGGGCCAATCCGTGTTCAGACGAAGGCTCATTATATTACCTACTTCTGGATGTTTCTGTTTCCAAGCTAAAAATTCTTATTTAAAAATATCAATTTCAGGGCTGGGGATTTAGCCCAGTGGTTCTGGCGCCTGTTTTGCAAGCGCAAGGTCCCAGGTTGGATTCCCTGGTAACTACATACCATACTGGGCGTGGAGACTCACACCCAGCAGCAACCTGTACCACATACCACAGTGCCGGGCGTGGTGGCTCACGCCTGTAATCCCAGCACTCGGGAGGCAGAGGCAGGAGGATTGTGATGTGAGTTTGAGGCTGAGCTCAGAGCCAGCCTGAACTACAAGCGAGACCCTGTCTCAGAAAAAAAAAAATACGAATTTCAGGGCCAAGGACGTAGCTCAGTGGTAGAACACCTGCCTGGCATGTGCAAGAGTTTGGGTTGTATCTCCAGCACTGGCCCCCAAAAGAGGTCTCAACTTCATCCCAGGATTCACAGCATCACAGGGAGAGGACAGTAGATGGTGTCTAGAATTCTACCTCTCTCTCCTAAGGCACTGCTGCTGTAGTCCATCTATTGTAACATCTTTTCACAGTCAAACTGCAGGATTCAGCTCAGCGCAATTTTGTAGTTGATCAGAGTAAAGGGCAATTTTATGAAGGGTGATGCTGTTTCTCACCCTCTCCTCCTACTGAGTGCTTGCTCTGAGAGCCGGAACTCGGCAAGTGATCTCAGACAACAAAGTAGAAGCTATATGATGAGACTAGAAAAGCCACACATAAAGAATTGTGTCTCTGATGACTGTGGTGTTACATGCCAACCCTGAATTGCTTACATCCCGACTTGGCTAAGGAAAGACAGAAATACGCTTTTATCGGGTTTAAGTTCTGAATTTTTCTGTCACTCAGTCAAACCTAATCCAATAAATACAGCAAAGAGAAGCTGGATTCTGGTGACTTTGATTCCTAAGGTAAGGCAGACCTGAGTTCTGCGTATCCTCTGGGCTATTCAGTTAACCAGTAAATTTCCTCCTGATGTTAGCCAGGTGAGGCTGCTGTTTTACCACTAACTACTGAAGCGCTTCTGACTTTTAAACCACAAACATTATATTGATTGCCATTTTATCAACTAATGCTGCGTCACTGTGATTTTGTCCCACTGTGACACTGAGGTATAAGGATACATATTCGGCCTTCATCCCTGGTTAACAGACCCTCTAACACCTTTGTAGTTTCCTGAGCAGTAAGAGCAATGGCTTCTTCTGTAATACTATTGGATCTTAGTCCATGGTTCTTGACACAAGAGCTTTTGGGCTCCATGGACTCTCACGAGTGATAAGTGTCTTTTTGTATCCTTAGGTGACTGGTGGCTGAGAGGCCGTGGGTGGCTTTAGGATAGGAACTGATCACCAGAAAGATCAAGGTGGGATTAAAGAGTTAGAATTTACAATCCTACTTCCTGAGCTCTGGGAAGGAGAAAAGCACAGATATTGACAATCAATTGAATCTGTACGGCAGAATCTGCTCCAAATAATGAGATTTTGAGGACTTCTGAGTTGGGAAACACACTGAAGTGCTGGGCCTACATATTTTGCCACGTCCATCTCTTCTACTTGACTATTCTGACTTGTATCCTTTGTGATAAAGGAATAAAGTGCCTTGCTGAGTTCTGTGAGCCATTCCATGAAATTACTGAACCTGAGAAATGTATCCTAGGAACCTTCGATTTACAACTGGTTAGAAAAGTACAGGAGGCCCCAGGCCTGCAGCAGGCGTCTGAAGTGGAACCAGTTTTATGCAGGATCTGAGATTATCTACAGGTAAACAGTGTCAGCACTGAATTAAACTGAGAGACACTTGTTAGTTGTGAAGAGTTGGCTAGTAGAAAGGGGAGAATTCACATATCTAGCGCTAGAAAAAACAGACCACGTATTCACCACTGAACTGTAAGTTTCCTGAAAATCTAAACTGGTATGACTTGTGCTTACAGCCTCAGGGCTTGACACAAGCCTGGAAACCATGACAATTTAATAAAAGGCAAATGTCTCTAACTGTACTAGCCACTTTCTCATTGCTAGGACAAAATACCTGATACCTACAATGTAGAACAGGAAGTTTCTTTTGGCACATAGCTGGCTGGCTCCAGGCTGGAAACATGGTAGAAGGAGAGGGCAGAAGAACACTGCTCAACCCAAAGCAGCCCAGAAGCAGAGACGGAAGGGAGGAGCTGGACAGGATGCATCTTCCGGGTCACATCCCACTCACCCACCTCTTCCAACCAGGCCCCTAACTGCACATTCAGCACCTCTGTGATACAATCACCTCTCAAAAGCTCCAGCTCTGAGACATTTTTGAAGAACATTTTAGATCTAAACCATAACACTAATTCTCACTTTCTCTGGAGATAGACTCAAATACTAAAACACTACTCTGCATAATGAACCATGACTTATTTCAACAGTGGAGTCATTTTTCGAAAGTAAGCTTGGCCCACTACTGCCTCACTACACCTTGCATTGATTCTACACACACGTACGCACATATGCACATATACACACACACAGTGAGCCCGATCAGACCTCTTGGACTCTGACTATACACAGGATCTCTAAAACCTTCTCCTCACCAGTGAGAATGGCCCAGAGCAGCCCTGTGAGCAGCTCAGGATGGTGCTGGCCAGGTGGCATGCTAGCTGGGACACATGACCCTCCACTCTCCCCACCTGTATAGGTTGCTCACCGCATGGTAGTTGTGGGCCCCTGTCTGCATTAGCAGCTGCTGTAGGGTGCTGATCATCTTCCGACGCCGGCGACTCTCCTCCCGAACACCCTTGAGCTCATCAGCCTGGCGGCCCAGCTCCTGCTGACCACGCTGCTGCTGGCCCAGGCTTGCCTGCAGCCGTGCCTCCAGCTGGGCAACGCTGGCACTCAGGCAATCCTGGCAGTGTAGTAGGTACTCAATGGTAAGCTGTGCTAGGCGCAGCACCTTGAGCAGCACCGGGTCCACGGGCTGCCCACAGCGGCTGCACACTTCCTGGTTCAAGTTGCAGAAGGTAACACCAGTGATGTTCTCCTGAAGAGTGGCCACATCCAGCTCCCGAGCCACACGATCCACATCCAGAGCACTAATGCGCCTCCAGTCTATGCTTTCACAGCGAGGCTGGAACTTGAAGGTGGGGGGTGTGTAGGCCCCAAAGAGTGAGCTGCTGAGGCCCTCAGCAGCGGCCACTGGGGGCTGCATGGGTGGGAGAAGCCCTGGACTAACTCCTGGGGTAGGATGCCACCAAGCCCACGGCAGCTGGCCAAGCAGCTGAGAGACGGCCTGGAAATGAGAAGAGTCCAGTTAGGCTGGGGACATGTGAACATCCACACTGAGATGGGCCAGGCAAGACGCGGTGTGCACTGCCATGACCAGAGCTGTGCAGGGGGGCCTCTGTAATCACAGACATGGATCTGAATTCTCTGCCTTGAGTAAGTCCCTTCCCTTTAAACCTTCTGCTACATGACAGTCAGGGAACTCATTCTTGTCTTGACGAAGGAGTCAGGTGAAGCGCTCTACCTAGGGCAAGTCATATCGTGGTCCTCAGTGAGCCTTGCCAGGCCCACTGCAGGAGAGCCTTGTGAAGACTTTATGAGGCAGAGCTGTCACATGTCTGAGTGGAGCCTTCTGCAATCCTACGTGTACCTCAGGATAAAGTCCAACAACTTGCCAATTAGGTGAGATCTGCACAACTAATGTTTATCCGTACCTTCTGTAATTATAGGATTCTAGTGGGACACAGGTGGACTACATTCCCAGATTCCCCTGAAATAAGGTTCAGTCATGTGACTAAGCTGTCTGTTGTAAGTGAAATGATGTCCACTCTTGCCAGAGCAGGGTTAAAAAACCTGCCATGTCCCTGCATAGATGTGCTCAGTCTGGCATGCCTGCATGAGTGTATGCATGCGTGTATGCATGCGTGTGTCCCTGTGTGTGTGTGTGTGTGTGTGTGTGTGTTAGAGATGGAACCCAGGACTTCACATGTTCTAGGTTAGCATTCTACCACTAACCTCTACCCTCTGCCCATGGGTTTCAAAACAACAGCAACAAAGCCTAACAAGTTGAAGAAAAGAGTTCTAATTTATTGCCAAAAGACATATTCTAGGCCAGGGATTTAGCTCAGTGATTCCGACATTTGCTTCAGGAGCACAAGGTCCCAAGTTCAATCTCCAATACCACACACCACAATGCCAGGTATGGTGTCTCACGCCTGTAATCCTAGCACTTGGGAGCAGAGGCAGGAGGTATCTGTAAGTTCAAGGCTCGCCTGGGCTACAGTGGGTTCAGAGCCAGCTTGAACTACAAAGCGAGACCCTGTCTCAAAAAAACTAAAAAAAAAGAAAAACAATGAACACTGTTAGTTGCTCTGTGGCAGAGCACTTCCTTAGTATATGCAAGACTCTGGGCTGAGCCCAAGCACTGTAATCAATCAATCAATTTTAAAAATGAGTTCTGAAAAAAATACAGTTACCACTGTATTGTTTATAAAAACATGTCAGAATGTAAAGTACAACAGGAAGGGGTAAAAATGGTATTTTCACACAGAAATACTACACAGCTATTGATAAGAATAGGGCAGCTTTACATGTGCTGATATAGAGTAATAATCTCATATATATATATATATATATATATATATATATATACACACACACACATATACACACACACACACATACACATATATGTACTTTCATCTGTTTTAATGAAATGGTACCATTTTTATCAAAAAAAGTGAATGCTTAAAGATTTTTATTATAGTCAAAAATTTAATTATCATATTAAAAAACACATTTCCATCAGTCTGCCTTAGAATACTCCCTTGCTTCGAATATACTTAGCCCATCAGTCGTTGCAATTTCTGAAGCAGAACTAGAAGTCTTTTTTTGTTGTTGTTTGAGACAGGGTCTCACTTTTTTAGTTCAGGCTGGCTCTGAGCTTAGCCTTGAACTCACAGCAATCCTCCTGCCTTTGCCTCCCGGGTGCTGGGATTATAGGTGTGAGCCACCACACCCAGCACTGTGGTACGTGGTACTGATTGCTGCTGGGTGTGAGTCTCCATACCCAGCATTGTTGTATCTGGTTACCAGGGATCGAACCCAGGCCCTTGTACTTGCCAGGCAGGCACCAGAACCACTGAGCTAAATCCTTGGCCCAGTACTAGAATTCTTTTATGAGTATCTTTCTTGTTGTGTGTCACAGCTGCCTCAATGTTCAGAACTGATTCAGATGTTTCCCTTTCATGGCCATTTTGACATTGGGGAGGTCACACAGCGCAGGATCCGGTGAATAAGGAGGCTGAAGACACCGTACTGTTTTACAAGCCTGCCTTTCCACTGCATGGTACTCAGCAGCAGCCCTCACATGTCTGACCACCCTCATAAAGACACTCACAAAGGAAAACTCTCTGAGCTGCTTCAGAAACAAAATGTACAAAATTAGCCGAGTGGTGAGCAGAAGCAATGTAGTCTCTCCAAGACTCAGATCAGAATCCAGACCCTGGAAAATAATAACCTGAAGAAAGAAAAGACAGAGAGAAGCAGATCCCCGAGAAGGGAACTGCCAGCTATAGAAGTTGAAGACAGGGCCGGGGAGTTAGCTCAGTGGTTCCGGCGCCTGTCTTGCAAGCGCAAGGACCCGGGTTCGATCCCTGGTAACCACATAACAATACTGGGCGTGGAGACTCACCCCAGGGGCAACCAGCACCACACACCACAGTGCCAGGCGTGGTGGCTCACGCCTGTCATCCCAGCACTCGGGAGGCTGAGGCAGGAGGATTGTGATGTGAGTTTGAGGCTGAGCTCAGGGCCAGCCTGAACCACAAAGCGAGACCCTGTCTCCAAAAACCTAAAAAAAAAAAAGAAGTTGAAGACAGACCACGCGCAGAGAAAGGAACAAAACAATCTGGACTTACTATCTGGCCTGACTGCTGAAGTGAGGGGAACACTGGGGGCTGCAGGGAGAGGCGGCAGGTGAGTGGAGCCAGGGCAGGTGGGGCTGGCAGTTACTGGGACAGTATGAGGTTTTCTGTTTTTTTGTTTTTGAGACATTAAATTCTTTATAGTGCCCCTTCAACTTGAACAAAGACATTGATATTATACAGAATGAAATTTTAAAGTTATACTCTCCCCAATACACTCCAAGATTCTCTAAAGTTAATTTATTTTCAAACCTATAATTAACAGTTCACTAAAATCTCCAGAACATTATAGCAATAGAACAGCTCCTAAAGTTCCAACTACATGCTCATAAAATTTTAACTACTTCTTGTAATCATGCCATCTGGTAGCTTGGTTATAGCCATATCTTAAAAGTTATTGGAAATAGGGTAATTTTTAAACTTTTTATTATTCTGATTGTTCATCATCTCAAGAATGAAACCACAGTTCTTTACCTTTAAAATTAAAAGAAATCAGTTCATGAATAAAAATGACCATTTAGCTAGCTTTTATCACACCAAGTACTTCTGTAGGTACTTTTTTTTAAAATTGATTTTATTGGTACATATGTACAATATGATCACAATCAACACTGAGAATTTGTACCTGCACATAGTGTATCTTGATTCTCCTTTTTCCCTTGTCCCCTGCCCTCCCAACAACCCCTGCCCCCTATCTACATAAGCTTTGTTTCCTTTCTTTGTTCAACACAAGTCCTTTCACACAGCAGGTGGCAGCTGGAGTGATCCCAGTGCAAGCACCTGCCACATCCCTGGACAGAGTGCAGGGTCGGCTGCCATTCTGAGAAATGGCTGAAGGTTTGAATTTGAAACTCTGAATAGCTGCTGGAAGGCTTAGCTTCTGGGTTTCCAGCGTGACCCTCTCACAGCGAGTGAGTGGGAGACCGCACACGGGGAGCAGGATGGAGGGAAACCCCTTGATTTAAACACCACATGTTTTGATCACCCCTTATAATCACATTAGTAACTCACAAAAATCATAAATTTATGTTACTTTAGAATGGTTGTCTGTGACAGAGGAGGGAAATGAGGCTCCCATTTCAATGGGAATAAACAAATGAACAGGTGGAAGTAATATGGCCAAATAGCCAGATAGATAGGTCTCATACAAATCAATGATAATATGGGTGCTTTGTATCTGCTAAAATCATATAAATTAGCCAGGGATTTAGCTCAGTGGTTCCCCTTAGTAAGCGCAAGGTTCCAAGTTCAATCCCCAATACCAAAAAATAATTACATAAATTATACACATTTGTTATTTCTACATATAATTCACTTATTCATATGATTTCATGAGCATTGGCCTTCTCTGGAAGAAAATATTTTTAAAAACTGTTAATAATACCCATGCATAGGAAACTAAGTAAAGGCTAGCAGACTTAAAATTCTCATTTTCCACCCCTCTGTACTATTCAAAGTTTTTCCTACCATCATTTATTAACTTTTATTATGTTTTAAAAGAAATCACCACAAATTTCTCCTCTTGAGGAACTGAAAATATGACTGAGACCATAAGAGGTATATATTATCCATGTTTAACCAAGTTTTTTCTAGATCGCATGATTCAAATATTCAAGTGCAATCAAAAGCCAGGGAAGATAGATCACTGACCTCATGAGGGAGAAAGGTCTTGAAGAAAGGGGTAGTGAGCTGCCAGAGGGGAGGGGCCCCCAGGGAGGCGCCTGGCCTTGCTGAAGGACAGTGACAGGCCAGCCCTGCCCACTTCACAGGGCACAATGAGAGGAGGAGGAGAACTGAGTAAAAATACTAGCACATTCTGGAAGTGCTACACACGAATGCCAAGGGCAAGCTTATAGTAGATACAGTATTATTATTCCCATTTCACAAACAAGAAAACTACTGTTTAAAAAGGTTAAGTAGCTGGTTGCAGCTACAAAGAACAGAGCTGAAGTGAAATTATACAAGGATCTGGCTCCAAGGCTAGTGGACTTGGAACTTCTCAACACTGATACGTGGGGCTATTTTTCCTAAACCTTTACTTTTATTTTTCCTTCCTTTCTTTCTTTCGAGACAGGGTCTTCCTTTGTAGTTCAGCCTGGCCCGGAGCTCACTATGAAAGCCCAGGTGAGCCTTAAACTCACAGCCATCCTCCTGCCTCTGTCTCCCGAGGGCTGGGATCACAGGCATGAGCCACCACGCCCGGCACTGTGGTATATGGTTCTGATTGCTGGTGAGCATGAGTCTCCATGTCCAGCACTGCTGTATGTGGTTACCGGGGATCGAACCTGGGTCCTTGTGCTTGCAAGACAGACACTGGAACCACTGAGCTAAATCCCCAGCCCACTTAAACCCTTACTTCAATTAGAGTATTGCACCTTTCTCCTCAAACTCTCAATTTATTCATTTGCTCACTCCCTCCTCATTTAAAGTGTGCCACATAGGCCCAGACAGGCACTAGACATTAAGGCTAACCATGTGCATCAACCACAAACTGCTCCTCACTCTGGGGCTCAACATGTCTCCTTGTAGCCATAAAGTGCAGACCTCTTAGCCTACTCTTCAGACTGCTCATAGGACACCTTGGGCCACCTTTGAAGTTCTAGTTCACATCCTTCCTTTCTTAGACACTCTTCCCCCACTCTTCTCCCTCCCAAAATAAAACCATCCAGTCAAAACCTCTCTTGTACATTTCAGGTATTTTGTCCCAGCAATAGGAAAGTAATCAATATACTAACTTATTTCTAGCCACCTGAATGTGTCCACTTATGAAAATAAAAACTGACATGCACTCACCATGCTTAACTCCAAGCTGCCACCACACGATGGGTGTCTCTGAGACCATTGCTCACAACAAGCTGTGCCCCAGAGCAACAGCAGGTTACCAGGCACACTGTGGCAAGAGTAATAGGACACCAGCCTCCTTTCCTCCCACAGACCAGGAGCTCACCTGAGAACTTCACTCTTTAACTATTTAAGCGTGCCCTCAGATGTCTGCCAGCAGCCCAACCTCTAGCGAGAAAGCCAAGAACTCTTCATCACCAACTCCCTCGGCTCTCCTGTCTCTGAAGGCTCCTCCCAATCGTCTCCTTGAACAACGACTATATGTTCACCTTTCAAGTAAAGCAAGAGTGTCAGCATCCTCCCATATTCTGCTGTTCACCCACAATCCACTTCTCCCTGCATATTCTCCCGGAATTCAGGTCACAGCTTCAGCCCCTGTCACCCCAACCTCTCTTTCTCTCTGGCCCTTCCATCCCTTGGACACTTGACTTGACTCATGGCGATTGTGTCACAAATTATAAAACCAAGTTTCAAAAGGGCCAGGAAAGTAACATTAAATCATGAAATGTGCCGCATAGGACAGCGACTTCAGTACCAGCTTTGTAGATGACAACTGGTTCCCCATCTTAGAGTCCAAGATACAGCAGGGTAGTCATTCTCAAAGTGCATTCTCTGGACCAGTAGCATCACCGGGGAACTCAGAAATTCACATTTAGTGGTTCTGAATGAATACAGTAAAAAATCTTGGGACAGGGAGTACTGGAGGTTGTGGCAAAGTGGACAGTATGTGCCTTATTTTAAAGAAGTAGCTACCATTGAGTTTCAACCACTTGAAAATGGATTATATGTGTTCCTCATAGGCTAATTTCAAATTCATTAAGAATCATGTTGAAAGGCTTCTGTGACCTCTACAAGTTACCTTGCTAACTGCATCCCGCTTACCGAATTGTAGCTACCTGCACTGGCATGCTTCTGTCTTGATTTTACTCACAGACACTGTCTTCAGTGCTTCCCAGAGAATACTAATGCAGTCTCAGACCAACTCTATCAGAAGTTTTACTGTCATCGAATTCACACAAGAGCCAAGACACTTGCTCAAAATCCAGAGGCAAGATTCAAGTCCAAGCAGCTCTGGGGTAGGGTGGGCTCTCGGTCTATACCCCGTGCTTCCTCTGAGATAGGTGGTCCTCTCTACCTCTTTCAGCTCTTCCTGAAGGTGAACACAGCCTGCAAAGCCCCACTCACCACAGAGTGGTAAGTGCCCAGGAGAGGCTAGGAGAAGGTTCTATGGGCACCCATACCAGCACATCAACGTGTTTCTCTTTGCTTTGCTTGTTTGCTTCCTTCCTTCCTTCCTTTCTTTCTCCTTTAAAACAGGTCTCATTATGGCCTTGAACTCACTACTTATGAGGATGGCCTAGAATGGGCAGCAATCTCCCTGTCTCCGCCTTCTGAATGGCAGGATTGCCACACCCCGTTTACCAGCACACTCTTGAGTCCTTCCTCCTAGCTGCTTCCCCAGCTCTGAGTTTTTCCAAAGCTACACCATAACTTACTCATATGTGTTGTATTCCAGTCCCTGGTCAATTTCCTAGAGCTCAGATTATTATTGAGTTGAGCAAAATAGTCAAAATCTTAGAATACCTGGCTCAAAATTCTATTTTCTTGAGTTTTGAAGGGAAGAATTAGGGTAAACAGTAAAAAGGGAGCTAGGAGTTCTTCATTTGGACTCCCTGAAGGAAAATGCTATTGAAATGCTCTGAAATGCTTGGTTTGCTAGCCACCTGTATTCATAGACAGATCCCCCTGGATATGATGAAGCTGAGCATACAGGCGCTGGTGAGGGGGCTCAGACACATTGGTGAGACAGCTCACTGCCCTCAGTGACCGGGAAGGTACGGCCACAGGTTACAGCTTGCTTCCATTCCCACTCGCACTCTGCGCACACTTCATAAATACACAAGATGGAAGCCCAGCCCCGCAGTACAGAATTCCGAATTAGAAGTCTCAGTTCACAAGGTTTTCCTACATTCCAGAAGGACCACTCGATCTTCCTGCGCACCAAGGGTAAGAGTCACAAGTTCTAGGGTCCCAGGACTAAAAGGGAGAGCACAAAGCCATGGAAACAGCCTGGATGCCCATCAGCTGATGAAAAAAAACAAAGGAAATGTGATACCTATATACAAAATGGAAAATCATTCGGCCATAAAAAGAATGAAGAAACTGTGTCATTTTCAGGAAAATGGATAGACCACTGTGTGACATGAACTAAGCCAGACACAGAAAGCCAAATATCATGTGTTTTCTCTCACATAAGGAATTTAGAAAATTTTTTTAAAAATAAAGAGATGATGTGAAAGAAGACTAGAAAGAAGACCATTAGAGAAGAACAACAAATCTAGGAAGAGATTAGAATTATTAGGGGAAATGATCAAACTAAGTGACACACGTGTATGAATATGAATATGTAATGAAACTCACTATTCTGTATAGCTAAAATACACTAATTAAAAAAATAAAATAAAATAAAGCAGAGAGGCCGGAGATTTAGCTCAGTGGTTCTGGCGTCTGCCTTGCAAGTGCAAGGGCCTAGGTTTGACCCTCGGTAACCACATACAACAATGCTGGGCATGGAGACTCATGCCCACCATCAATCAGAACCACATACCACAGTGCCCAGTGTGGTGGCTCACACCTGTAATTCCAGCCTTTGGGAGGCAGAGGCAGGAGGATTGCTGTGAGTTCAAGGCTGAGCTCAGGGCCAGCCTAAACTACAAAAGCAAGACCTTGTCTCAAAAAAATAAATAAATAAAAATAAAAAGTCAAAGTAAAGCAGAAATGTGGGAATTTAAAGATGACAATATGGTGACAACAGCTGTTTATCAAGCATCTATGTGCCAGCACTGGACCAACCTTTAAAAACGCCATTTGTAGCCCACTCACAGCTTTGTGAGGAGTTATGACTTGGCTCACCTGACAGAGGTAGAAACTGAAGGTCAGAGAAGCTAAGGGATGTGCCCCAAGTCACTTTGCTACTATGTAAATAATGAAGACAAGATTTGAACCAAGGTCTGATTCCAAAGCTTTGGGGTTATGCAAAACTATTTCCCAATAATTATGGTGATAGGGTGGTAGATGATGATGACAATACACAAATTATTTACCATTCTGTAAAAAAAAAAAATAAAACAGTACCTGAGATGTCTTAACCAAAGAGCAAGGACTGAAGAGTTCACAGCAAATCACAGTGGAGTACAAGCTGGAGAATTTCAGCAGGGCCCCAACTCACTTCCACAGCTTGCTTCCTGGTAAGAGAACAGAAGACAAAGCCAACTGGGGTGTTGCAAGTTACCTGGAAACCACATACCTCAGAGGCAAGGACACGTGCTTTCTCCCAGCTGAATTCTCAGCACATTGCTTGTCCCACATCTGGGAATAGAGACACAGGTAAAGACAACTCACTGTCATTAGGAAGTCTAAAGCTGTGTTACCTGTCCTCACATATGTTGAGAGGGTCCTGGAAAACTTCCCAACCCTAGTCTAAAATCACAAATCAATGACCCAAAAGGATATTAGTGCTGACATTTCAAGCTTGCTTCATTGCTGAAAAGTTGATTTTTTCCTGTAGCAGTCCTACAATATATAAAAATGAAACGTCTCCTGCCCTTGCTTTGCACGCCTTCCGTGATAGGTGTTCCGCACTTTACAATGTAGCTATCCCACGAGTCTCCCTAGAGACTTTAGGGTTCTCCTGAAACCTGCCACCCTACAATCTGTCCAAGATAACTTGATAGGGCCGGCCTTGTGGCGCAACGGTAGTGCATCTGACTCCAAGATAACTTGATAGATGAGCCAAAAACCTGAAGTTTTAAAATTCAAATTGACAGCTAGACAATAACACCACTTTACTGTCTCTTTTCTTCTAGAGGAACGCAGCCAAGAGGAGAACTTGGAGGTGCCACGCTCCTGAGTGGCCGCCAGACAATCATTTACCAACCTGCCCTGGTTTCCAAGCTCACCTCGCAGTCCTGCCCCAGGGAACTCAGGCATGTCATTAGTGCTAACGGTTGTGGCTGCCAAGGAAACCTTCTCACAGTTTGCAAACATGCTATGTACACACCAGGCAGGGGAGCACTGGCGCCCCCACGGAGATGAGAGGGGCCCAGGGACTCTCCTGGAGCAGTACTGTTCCACCCCTTGGACTTATCTTGGGTTCTGTTACTGTCCAAGCAAGAGTCCCTCTCCCTCTCACTTCTCTCTGTCACAAAGGTTACACTTGTTCTCGGAACCTACAGGCCAAGAGAGAGTCCTGCTTCATCAGGCACAATAGAGCTCTCCCTTGCAGCTGGCCTCCTATTCCCAGAACATTTAGGGGAGTATTTTTATTTTTATTAGTTTATTTCTGGATGTGTGGTGCTAGGGACCAAACCCAGGGTCTTGCACATGTTAAGCGCGAGCTCTACCGCTGAGCTGCAAGGAGATCCTTTTAGAGGACAGTGTTCGTATTTTTGTCAAAAGTCTGTTGACAAAAGGAACTATGCCATAAAGGATGTTCCTTGCAGCGAGGATTTGACTCATGCTCTTGGCAATATTTTAGAGAAGATTTTTTTGGGTCCTAACATGATTTATCATCATCCCAGCAGCAGAATCGTCAAAAAGGAACAAACAAAATGACACATTTTTTTCTCATGTAAAAGAAAACTTTCTTAGAAATACTATGTTTCTTTTCAGTGAAGGAATAACTGCTTTTTGGTAAAGTTTCTCCATCTTCAGGCCTAGCATTGCCAGGCCAAACGAAAAGTGGCATTGCACAGCCTGCCTGCAAGGGGTCCACAGAGAGATTCAGAACAGCCCACCAAGATGTCCCCTTCCCTGCTTCAGTCTGTCTGAGAGCTGAGCGATAAACCTTTTTGACTAAATTTCAGCTTCATGATAGAACTGCAGGTAGGCAACGGTTTCTTTTTCCAACCTGAGGTAAAGTGTTTGGGACCAATATCCATCCACATGGATATTTCCGGATGAAGATGTCCCCAGCTCTTGGTGTTGAGAGACAGACAGGGTCCCTGCACTGTCCCCAGCAAGTCGTCTGTGGACTTTTAACTACAGTCACCTCAAACTGAACATCGTCGCGGCCTCTTGTTCAACTCCAGCTTAGGAGTGGCTCTCGGAGGAACTAGAGACGCCAACAAGTTTGTTGAAAAGTAATCTTATTACTAAAAGCTCGCCTTTTGCCCACAAAATTCGGATCAGTAAAAGTAAAAGGCCAAGGATATGCTCCCTGGGAAACTAGTTTTATGGGCTCTGTTATTGCTTCGCCCCGAGCCGGACGCAGAACCGTGCGTCTGGAGGCCGAGCCGCCAGGGCCGCGCGCTCTCGGCGGGGCTGGAGCCGCTAATGTTTAACTTGCCGCAGCCCGGGGCCCAGACCGCGCCCTCCCTCTCCCTCCCTGCCCGAATTCCTGGCGTGGTTTTCCTAAGCACCCCGGCTGTGAGAGGGTCACCCGGAGCTGGGGCGGTGACCCAAGGGCTCGAGAAGAAGCTCCCCTCTGGCCGGCCCCTCCCGCCTCCAGACTCACAGCATCGCCCACAGCCGGGAGGCGGTTCGCGGGATCCTCGCCGCTGCCCGCAGATGCTGCCGACTGCGGGGGCCGGGGCGGGGCGGGGCGGGACGCGCCTGCACCCGGCCTGGGCAGCCCTGGGGTCTCGGGATCCGCTGCCTCCCTCCCCGGAGCCGTCCCACCCCTGTGGGCGGAGAGGTGGAGCCTCTTCCCAGCGCCCCTGGGACCAGCTAATTTTAGTTCCGCAGTGTGTGAGGAAAGAGGGGATGGCACATTTAATCCGTTAAGAAAATCCTGGATCCAAGGGAATCGTTCCCTGGCCCGTCCGGGAGAAGCTCGGGCCTCCCGGGCCTGCTCCCAGCCCCCGCCCCATGCACTCGCCCAGGCCTCGCACCCCGCGGGGTACAGCCGCCCGCCGGCTAAGTCTGGGACACGGTAGCCGTCCGCTCCCCGCGGACCCTCCTGCCAGAGCCGCCTGGGTTTTCACTGGAACCCGTTAAGAAAGTCCTTGGCTCCGGCCTCGTCAGCGAGCAACCATATTCCCGAGCTGCGCTTCCACAGCCTTGGTCGGGAAGCTCGTCGGAACCCCCGGGACACAAAAAAGAAAAATCATAGTACCCCACGTCTTCCCATCCTTGCTTCTCTGAGACTCACAATAACAAGAAATTTTACTTTGTTTTATTTTATTTTGTGGTCTTCTACCACAGCCTCAATCTGCCGAGGCCTATACCTTCGGCTGGCAAAGGAGAAGTGTTTGAAAATAACAGTGGCGAGGAGTTGGAGAAACTGGAGCCTCTGTGCCTTTGGCTGGTGGAGGCACAAAATGGCACCCCACCCCCTGTGGAGAACAGAACGGTGGCTCCTCAGAAAGGTAAAAACAGACTGAGTAGTTTACGAACAGAAATTAATTTCTCTCAGTTCTGGAGGCTGAGAAGTCCAGGATAAAAGCGCTGGGATATTAATGGTCTAGTGAAAGTCTGCTTCCTGCTGCTGTCGCACTGCGTCCTCCTCCTCTCAGAGCAGGAGGATCTAGACGGCTCTCTGGCATCTCTCGCGCAAAGGTAAGAAACCCAGTGAGGAGGATTCTGCCTTTGTGACCTGGTCACCAGTGAGAGGTCCAGTCCTGATCCATCACCAAAGCAAGACTTCAACCCCATGGGGGGAACATAAACCTTCAGACCAAAGCAAAGTATTACGCTGTCATGGCCTGGTTCAGTCTCCTCCAAAGGCCTGGTCCACACAACACGATACTACAGGGAGGTACTAGAACCAAGACAGGGGTCCCCAAACCCCAGGCATCAGACAGGTACCAGTGTTGGACCTGCTGAGAACAGACTGCACAGCAGGAGCGACGAGCAGAGCTTGGGGGCTTCATCTGAAGTGTGCCCCGTGGCTCTCCTTACCACCTGAGCTCGGCAGCCTGTCAGATCAGTGTGGTTAGAGGCAGGAAATTGAGCCCTACTCTGAACTAAGCACGTGAGGGATCTAATCGCACTCCTCGTGAGGCTGATATCTGATGATGTGGGGTGGACTGAGGCGGTGGCTCTAGTGCTGGGGAATGTAATTATTACATAATGCAAACAGATACTAATAAAAAGGGAAACTAAAAATTCCCTTGCCTGTGGAAACTCATCCTTGGTGTCAAAAATGTCAGGGCCCACTGGAGAATGACTTCGAAGAAGGACGTAAGACTTCAGATACTGCGTTTTCCTCTCTGTGCCATGAGGAAAGCACTTTTGCTCTGCCACACACTCCTGCCTGCTGGGCTACCATAAGCCCAGAGAAGAGGGCCGACCTCTAAAACCTAGAGCCAGAATAAAGCTTTTCTCTTTGTGAGTGATTGTCATAGGTTTTGGTATAGTGACAGAAAGCAAGCACATATGCTAAGTGAAGTACAGTGAAGTCACAAAAGGGAATACATTGTTTCCACTTACATGAGATAACTAGAAATCAGTCAAAATAGATAGGAAGTAGAATAATAGTTTCTATAGGCTGATAGGAAATAGGAATTTACTGTGTAATGGGAATAGAGCTTCAGTTTGAAAATGAGCAAAAAGTTCTGAAGATAGTGATGGCTACACACCAGTATGAATATACTTAATGCCACTGTTGCACTATACACTCAGAAATGGTCAAAATGGCAAATTTTATGTTATGTTCATTTTAACACAATTTTTTGGTGCTGTATCTCCAGCCCACGATAGTTTTTTAAGTAAAGAAAAAAAGTGGACAGAATGGGACCAGAACCAAGAGGCTATCTATAAATCATCTATTTTGACAGAGAGTCTTGTTCCTCCCCCTTCTCCCAGTCAGGGCACCCTTTTCATTGGATGGGAGAGAAATATCAAGGCTTTGGAGCCAAAGAAACATTTACCTTCTCCCATCCCAAGATGTATAACCTTGAAAAAGTCACTCACCTCTCTGAGCTTCAATTTTCTCATCTGTAAAAGGGAAAATAACCTGAATGTGGTGGCACACACTTGTAATCCCAGCACTCTGAGGGGCTGAGAATTGTACATAGCTTCAAACTGAGTCTGGGCAATTTATCAACTTAATAAGGCACTGTCTCAAAATTTAGAAAAGGAAAAAGAGATGGAGACATAGATCAGTGCAAAGGCTCTATGTTCATTTCTCAGTACCACAAAAAGAAAAATAACAAAGCTGTTATGAGGATCAAATTAACTAAAATATCTCCAGGCTTCTCAGCTAAAGCCTGAGCAGTCAGTGATGTAAATTTTTTAATTATTTCTTTTTTAAAATTTATTGGTACATACTAAGTAATCATTATGAGCACATTCATCATTGAAAATTTGTACCTTGCTTCCCATTTGCTTCCCATTGAATACTTGAAGTTTACAGAAAGTTGCTATCTCGGTCACTTTCTCATCACTAGAACAAAATGCTCACCACCCACAGCTTTAAAAAGATGCTTATTTTGAATCACAGTTTTTAAGGGAATTCAGTCCACAGTGAGCTGGCTCTAAGGCAGGAAGGGAATAGAAGGGCTCAGCAGAGGAGAGCTGCTCACATCATGACATCCAGGAAGCACAGGAGAAGAAGGAATGGGGAAGGAGACATACCCTTCTAAGTGACCCTTCTAAGTGATGCCCACCGCAAGCCGCAAACCACCTCTTCTGATGAGGTCCTGCCTCCCAAAGCACATTCAGCTATAGATTCATCTGTGATTAATCCACTGATAAGTATAGCACTCCCATGATCCAATCACCTCTTAAATACATGGGGAGGGGGGACATTCTACACCTAAACTATAACAGTATCTCTGAGAGTACATGTGCACAATGTTTATGTGATGTATTTCCACCAGCCTCAATTTTATCACATTATAAATGGATCGTCTTTTTATTTTTAGACCAGGTCTCACTTTGTGGTTCAGGCTGGCCCTGAGCTCACTGTGATGCACAGGATAGCCTCGAACTCTCAGCACTCCTCCTGCTTCTGCCTCCTGAATGCTGAGACTACAGGCATGAGCCACCATCCAATCATCTGGACAGTCCCATTTTATTCGGTTGTTGTGATCAAGCAGACTTGACATACACCTAGATATACTTTACCCAAAACCCTCCATCTGGAGCTAATCAGGACCTACCAAAGACTGAACTCTGGTGTCTTTCTTTCCCTTGCTAGACCTGAGCTCAGCACCCAATATAGGAAGTTCTGAGTGCATATTATGTACCAAAGTCTTATTTTTAGCTCAAAGGATACCAAGAGCTTCCTGGGGATGAGATCACTTAGCACCATGCAGCTGTCACCCTCTGATACCACAGCACATGCACCAGTGGGGGATCACAGATAGTTCATGATCTAGGAATAGGCCAAAGGAGACTGACCCTGATTGCCTAACCTAGGAGACATTTCTGCCTCCTAGAGCAGCTGGGCCACTGTTGAATGAGAGGACAAAGGGTGAGGGTTTTCAGTATCTGTAGTTTCTCCTTTTCCCTATAGCCCCTAATCTTCTTCCTCAGCCCAGAGCCAAACACCTGCCCTATGACCCAGCGCAGATCCTGTTCTTCTTTCTGCACATGAGGAAATAGTGGCACACACCTGAAGAGACCACAAAAGTAATGTCATACCACAACTCAGAAGTCAACTCCAGTCCTACTTTTCCAATGGAACCAGGAGCTCTGGGGTGATTTTAGGTCAAAGTTGTGTGGTTGAGTTTTCATGGGCCATATAGTCAGAGGGAGATTGTATGCAAAATTCTGGTTTCTCTTGAAAGATCTGAGAATCTGACAACAGAAGGCTTGAGCAAGTCCATGTCTAGGGTTGGCTGGAGCAGAAAGGGAATCAGTTCCTTAGGCAGAGCCCACACCCAAGTCCATTTACCAAAAAGATCACTGAAGGAAGTCTGTACATTTGCAGGAGAAACTTCCTTTGTTAGGAGTAAGGTCTCTTCTACAAGGCCAGAATGAAGCTAAACAGGACCTGATTGCTGAATGAAGAAACAAACTTAAGGCATGGTTGACTACTATGATCCAGACATTCATTGGATGGCAGTGACATGAGCAGGACCTAAAATGAGTTACTGCAGCAACTTCCTGCCTGGGATTCTAGCCTTTTTGGTAATTCCTCTTTAGCAGATATACTAGAAATAAAGCTATAAAAATATTAGAAAACAATTATGTAATATAACAATATTTTTATTTATAAATTCATTAAATGGCAAAGTCTACTGTCTGATCTAAAATAGAGATCATAAGCAATATTTCAATGTATATGTGATGCAATATGAAAATACCATTGATAAATTGAACGCAGAAGTCAGGTTGGCTGGGCAGGAGTTTAACATGGCCAGTGTTGTGACTCCACCCTCAGCCAAATCAGGACTAACTGCCTCTTCAGTCAGTCTACAATGACCCGCCTCTGTGCATGCTTCAATCAATCCGCGATCAACCCCACTTGTATGTTTACTCCCTCTACCATTTACTATATTAGTGATTGTATTTTGTACTAAAGACGGAACAGTTCTTGAAACACTCCCCAGAGTCTGCGTGGTGACTCTGTACACCCACCCTCCCAGTCCAGGCCTCCGAACCTGGTCCTCGGCCGCGTACCACCATGCCGAGGATGACAACAATAAATATCTCAGGTCAATAGACACAATCATATATAATAATAATATAACTGTGGTTTGTGATCTATATTCATAATTGAAGAAAATATTTTTTTTTGAGACAAAATCTCACTTTGTAGTTCAGGCTGGCCCCGTACTCACTATGTAGAGCAGCTAGCCTTGAGCTCACAGCAGTCCTCCTGCCTCTGCCTCCAGAGTGCTGGGCTTACAGGTGTGAGCCACCATGCCCAGTATTGTGGTGTGTGGTACGGATTGCTGGTGAGAATGAGTCACTACACCTGGCACTGTAATATGTGGTTACTGGGGCTCAAACTCAGGACCTTGCACTTGCAAGGCAGATGCTGAAACCACTGAACTAAGTCCTCAGCCAAGGAAACACTTTTTAATTAATAATAAAAATACAGATATAAATTCACAGGCTGCCCAACTTTATTCACCGAACCCAAGTTAACAAGCATGACACTGGATCCAATGAATCCATCCCTTACTTTTCTACTGTAAATTTGTACTTCGGGCATAACAGTAGCTGGCTGAACATCTCACTACATTTCTATGAGAAATACAGGAAGGAATCTATGTGTTTGCATTTGATATGACAAACAGCAAGTTGTGTACTTGTGTGCAAAGTGGCAACACATGTTTTTTATCCACATTATGCCCTATGTAACTGATTTTGTGTCTGTTTACTCAAACATAACAGAGAGTCCAATAGACCCATACCATTCCAGGATTTGTTTTTAAAAGTTTTCTTTAGATTCTTCTGATAGGGGCCGGGGAGTTAGCTCAGTGGTTCTGGCGCCTGTCTTGCAAGCGCAAGGGCCTGGGTTCGATTCCCTGGTAACCACATAACAATACTGGGTGTGGAGACCCACACCCAGCAGCAACCAGTACCACATACCACAGTGCCGGG
>PVIR01010496.1:0-18363 GCA_004026965.1 Petromus typicus | reverse complement strand
CATTCAATGGCACATGAAAAACTAGATTTGCAAGTTTTGGAGGAAGTAAAAAGTAGATTATCAGATCACTCATGCAAGGATAATGGAGATGATCCATTGAAAATATATGTTTTCATAACAGAGTAATGTAGGTGGATGATGATTAGGATAATGATGATGATGGTTGTGATGGTGATGATGATGCCTATGTAAGCCAAAGTTTCTGCTGTAGTGAAATGGAGCAAGAATTGACTGATACACATGCCGGAAATGTAGATCTCCATGATTCAGATAATGAAGAAAACAGTAATGTGAATATATATTTGACTAGTCAAAATGTTGCCAAATGGCCACGAACCCAAACTGAAGGATCCAATGTCAGAACTAGGCCCAAAAACACAGTAGGATCTTGGCAGAGGTAAAACACGTTGGGCAGAATGTCACCACTGTCATTCAGTCTTGGAAATTGTAACAGATTAAATGCTACAAGATGCTGTAAAATATACAAAGGCTGAAATGCAGATAAAACATTCTGTTTGTACCAATAGCCATATTCAAATAGATATTTATTATGACACCTCATTAGCTGAATTGCAAGTATTCATAGATCTGGTGTCCTGACCAGGGATTTCTTATGATAGTCACAGGAATGTAAAAGCTACAAGTAAAAAATATGGCATAAAAATTTATGCCCTTGTAGATGCGAGGACTTTCATTTATACATTTGTCCTAGAACCCAGCCATCATCCCTTTATTTGTACAGTAATGAATTGAATGATGTTATGAACAGACTTGTTGTTCTCATCTCCCAAGCTAATTAGAATGTGACATTCGACAATTGGTTTACCTCTTTCCTGTTGATGTTATATTTGCTAACAGAGTACATGTTGACAAATCCAGGAACAAAGGAGAAATTCCAAGTGAAATGTTGCAATTTCAAAACAGAGATTTGTAATAGTATAATCTTCAGAGAGATATAACGTTGGCCTTGTATATGGCAAAGAAAAACAAACTGCTACTATTGATGTAAATATTGTGTCATGATGGAAACATTGATAGAGAAACTTTGGCAAAGCAGAAGACTGAGATGGAAACTAGGTGGAGTAGATATTGTTGATGAGTTATGCAGCAACTATGATGTCACTCAAAAGACAAAGCATTGGCCAATAGTTGTGTTTTACTCAATTCTAAACATGTGAAGTACAAGTAGTTTGACAGTTTACAAAGAAAACAATAAGTATGAATATTATGGAGAAATTTTCTTAAAGAATTGGGACTGGAAATCATAAGAAATCATTTATAGCAGAAGAAAAAACAAAATGTTCCTTCTCGGGAACCTACACAAAAAAATTGAGGAGTACATTGGGGAGCTGACATGTGAACAGGCAGAGGCAGCATCACAAAGAACTATTACAGCAACAGGAAAGTTAAACAGTTGTCAACTGTGCCCTACAAAGAAGGACAAGAAAACAAAACATATACGCTATCAGTGTAAGTGATACTTGTGTATGGAGCATGCAGTTGTCATACGTGAACACTGCTTTGGGTACAAAACTTGTAGCAAATATTACTTCTAAGAGAGGCTTTTTTGTGGTAGACTTTTATTTGTGTTTACATTGTAGTTCACATAGGTTTTTATTTTTCATGTCATCTGTTTTGTAAGAAAGTAAACATCTGACATAAAAAGTTGATGTCTATTCTAAACACATACATACAAAGAATGGCTACTATCATGAAATCAACCAACAACAAATGTTGGTAGGGCTGTGGGGAGAAGGGAACCCTTCTCCATAGTTGGTGGGAATGTAGACTGGTGCAACCACTGTGGAGATTCCTCAGAAAACCAAAATTAGAGGTCCCATTTGACCCCGCTACTTCTCTTCTAGGTATGTACATGAAACAAGTAAAAGATTCATATCACAGTGACATATGTGCACCATGTTTACAGCAGCTCAGTTTGTGATAGCTAAATCTTGGAAACAGCCCAAACATCCATCAACTGGAGAATGGATAATGAAGATGTGATTTATTTTTATAAAATGGAGTATTAATCTGCCATAAAGAATGATAAATTTGAGTCATTTACACTCACATGGAAGTACCTTGAGGACATATTCAGAAGTGAAACAAATAAAACACAGATATGTAAATACCATATCATTTCTCTGAGAAACTGAATGTGTAAATGAGTTCTACAGTGTATGATAGGTGTTATGAAATAGGAAGAAAATGTTCAAAGGGAAAAAAAGGGACAGAGGTCAGTAAAGAAGGAAAAGAAAAAAAATTGATGGTTAAAAAAATAAACAAAGCTTATTATTTAGGGGACAAGGAGTTGTAGAGATGGCAAGGGAATAGGAAAAAATGAGAATCAAGATGTGTCATGTACTGGTACAAATCCTCAATGTCGAATGTGATCATAATGTACATATAAAAAACCCCAAAAATCAATTTTTAAGAAAAATTTGAAACTTTATTTTACTGATATTTTATGTTTCTCCTAACCACTATAATACAAAATTCCTGACAAGTCAGCGAGACCAGTGAGATGTCAAATATGTCCTATAAAAAGGCCAGGAAAACAAAACACATGTGCTGTCGCTATAAGTGACATATGTGTCTGTTGAATCTGCTATTGTCATGTGTGAAAACTGACTTAAGTGTGATAACTGAAGGACAGTTTTTTGGGGATCAGTATTGCTATTTTCAGTACAGTTCATATAAGAATTTGTCTTATTCTTTTGTGCACTTTTTACACCAAAAAACAATTGATGCTGAAGATTTTGATGCTTTTATATACTCAATAATATTAAAGTCAACATTTTGTGATTTTTCCACTCATTGTTTAATGTAATAAAACTTATAAAATTAAAACTAATAATTGATCTGTAGAAATACTCTAAAGACTAAATGTGAGTCTGAAAGACCTTGAGGGGCCTTTATGACGAAATTCGTGTTATGCTCCACAGGTCAGGGATTCCAATTCCTGTGTCCTCCAGGAAAGCACATCAACGTCACCACTTAGTTTAGAAGTTATATGAGCAGGGCAGTAGGTGAATATGCAAGCGTAGAATAAACCTCAAAAGACATCAACAAAATCTGACAGGTTAAATTTTTATTAAATATATATATATATATATAGTAAAAATCTAATAAATGAAATTAAAAAACAAAGGATAGACAAAAAAATTGCAACATAAAATAACATATTATTGTTATTAACATGCTGAGTGGTTATAAATCAATAAAAACAGAAAATACAACAGAAGAATGGACAAAAGATATTTCACAGAATAAGAAAATATGCCAATTAAAGATATAAACATTCAACTTCATCAAAATTAACATGAAAACTATATTGACTAATCCTCCAACATCATTATCATGTTGTTTTTTTTGTTTTTTAAAACAGTCTCACTTTGTGGTTCAGGCTGGCCCTGAGCTCAGCCTCAAACTCACATCACAGCAATCCTCCTGCCTCTCCCTCCCGAGTGCTGGGATTACAAGCGTGAGCCACCACACCTGGCACTGTGGTATGTGGTACTGGTTGCTGCTGGGCGTGAGTCTGCACACCCAGTATGGTTTGGGGTTACCGGAGATGGAACCCGGGCCTTTGCGCTTACAAGACAGGCGCCGGAACCACTGAGCTAAATCCCCTGCCCATCATTACCATGTTTTGAGTCACTCTTTTCTACTATATGAACTACGTTGTCTACATAATGGTTTATTAATTTATTTCCTACTTTTTTTTTTTAATTTGAGACAGGATCTTGCTTTGTAGTTCAAACTGGCCCTGAACTCACTATGTAGCCCAGGCAAACCTCGAACTCAGTAATCTTCCTGCCTCTGCCTCCTGAGTGCTGGGATTACAGGCGTGAGCCGCCACACCCGGCATTGTGGTATGTGGTACTGATTGCTGGTGGGTGTGAGTCACCAGGCCCGGCATTGTTGTGTGTGGTTACCAGGGATCAAATTTGGGACCTTGCACTTGCGAGGCAGGTGCTGGAACCACTGAGCTAAATCCCCAGCCCATCCCTACATTTTCTTTCTTTTTTTTTTTTTTAAGACAGGGTTTCGCTTTGTGGTTCAGGCTGGCCCTGAGCTCAGCCTCAAACTCACATCACAGCAATCCTCCTGCCTCTGCCTCCCGAGTGCTGGGATGACAGGTGTGAGCCACCACGCCCGGCACTGTGGTATGTGGTACTGGTTGCTGCTGGGCGTGAGTCTCCATACCCAGTATGGTATGTGGTTACCGGGGAATCGAACCCGGGCCCTTGCGCTTGCAAGACAGGCGCCGGAACCACTGAGCTAACTCCCCGGCCCTACATTTTCTTAATCAAAAACTTTTTTACTCCTAGGCAAATGTTCCAATAAACATTAAGTAATCATTATTGACACAGGAAGTTTATCCAATCACATTACAGCATAGGAAACATGACATATGTGTTGACCTATTTGGTCTCATCACAAGACACTTCGTGTATGTTGAAACATGGAAATATTTCTAATGAGGTTTTTCAAAACCCTAGTTCTGCAGTGTTACCTGAAGAGCTATCCTTTAGATGTGGAAATGATGAGATCAGCATCTTCACCCTCCTCACCTGAGCAAGCTAACCCTAGGAATCCTCACCTGCGGAAAACCACATACCAGCAGATCCTCCAGTAGCACAACCCAGAGCCCATCACGGAGAATAGGGAGGCCTCAGAATCTGACGCGGGCATCAGAAATTCTAGAGCCAAAATAAGCCTGTGGTAGGAGATATGACTTGGGAATATTTTTAATGAGACTATAAAAACTAATTCTCAAAACAACAAATATTAGAATAAAAGGAATCTGTTAAGTGTATTTTAATAAGGCACCATAATTTTTTATTTGGAGAAAAATCTAAAAGTTTCCCCATAAGGTAAACTACCAAAAGGAAAGTTCTAAAAAAAAATCTTGGCTGATGGGTATTCAAATCTTCTGAAAGAGAAGATAAATTATTTTTGTTTTTAATTACAAAATTATATATAATACATATAATGTATAACATAATGTTTGCAGATAAAGGAGGCAAAATTTTATGAGTCCAAAGAGGGTAGAAGTTTTAAATAGTTTGGATTTGTAATTTTCTTTTATCAGCCATTTTGGCAAATGTGGGTATTAGAAAGGAGTAGTGTAAGGATGACAGACTGAGGAGAGAAAAGACAACATCCTAGGGACAAGTGGCTAGCAATTAAGATTAAATATTGAGAATTTTGTCTGCTTGGTCTGATTGTATCCTTTGCCCCTAAGAAGTGCTTGGCACACAGAAAAGAATTGATTAATATTTATCAACTAGTAAATTAATGAATGTTGCTGTGGTTTAGGTATAGTTTGGTATTTTCCTCAGAGTCCCATGTGCTGGAAGCTTTGGCTCTAATGTGAAAATGTGGAGAGGCAGTGGAGTGAGGCCTAGTACAGGAGCTGCCCCAGAAAGGACTAATGTAGTTCTGACAGGGTTTCTCTTAATTCCTGCTAGAATGAATTATTATGAAAGGGGAGAAGCTGGCCCTGAACCACTCTGGCATCCTGTCTCATCATGCGCACCAGCTACTGTGATGCCATCCTTCAGACAGCCCTTGCCACGAACCAGATTGATGGAGACACCTGAAGTTTAACTCCAGCCTACAAAACTGAGCAAAATCAAGCTCTTTTCTCTACCAGTAGCCATGTTCAGGTATTTCTTTATACCAAGAGAAAGTAGAACAATGCAAATGGCAAATTCAAGACTAGAAATCAAGTCTCTTTTTTCCCCAGTGAGTGCTCCAACAATTCTTAGATGCAATCTTACAGTATTAACTAGAACATACAGGAAAAGTGTTAGCTGCATATGCCAACATCCAGCTTCACTTGCAGCTACATTCAGGCCAGGGTGATGTCACGCAAAGTGGTATTTGTACTTATTTGGCTCTTGAAAGAAGTCTAAGAGTATATTTTTCTTTCTCCCTTCATCCTGCTTCTTGAAATGCAACCACGATGGGCTGGAGATCCAGCACATACACGGACCATGGGCCATTATATATAAGAATGCCAAGAAGAAAGATCCAAACCTGGATCCTGGGTGACCACTATTAGCATATGTGCCCTGAGCTGCTTGCCTTTTTTATGAGAGGAATAAATCTCTGTACTTCATAGCCACCATTATTTAGTCTGGTTCTGTTCTTGACAGGGAAAGCTAATCCTGACATGTGAGTAAGTCACAAACCTCTGACAATAATGGAGATCAGTGAGCACTGCACTCCAGGAAACATCCAGTTTCACAAAGCACTGGCAACCCAGCGTTGGCTTTGTTGTTACCTGGACCTCGTCACCGATCCTTCTAGGCCTTGAACTAGGTGCCTGTACGTTGTTGGACAGTGTTTGCGGTAGAGATTTTCCACCAGGGTGTTGCTTCCTTTCATCACAGTCCTCTTCCCCTGGTTCATGTGGTTCCACAGATGCAGGGCATAAGAGGTATTGAAGTTTGGTTCTGGATCCCAAACTTCATAGTAGCGCCTCCATTTTGAAAAGGAAATAGGATAAAATCTGTTGGGATGCAGGAAGGAAATGTTCTGACACATGAGGTCACTGAGCTCCTGGAAGTCTCCAAGTTTACACCACACCCTCAACATCCTCGTCATCAAACGTGGACCTTGGTTACCCCAAATGTGTGAATTGTAGTGTTCAACAAAATTCTCCATGCATTCCCACAAGAAGGGATGATGGGGTAAGAACCCAAATACCCCATTACTAGAGATTTGGGAAGCCTGTGCAGCCAAAAAGTTCTCCACAGGGATGGGTCTGATGGAGATGATGTCAGTGTCCATGTAGATGCCACCATATTTCCAGATGAGGGCCAGGCGAGATGCATCAGAGCTGACGTGGAGCCAGTGTCTCTCTGCATTGCTGTTGGTCTGAGGGAGTAAATACAGATCAGCTCCATGCAGTGGAGACAAGATTGGCCCTGGAGACTTGGCCCAGGGCAGCTGGGGAGTGGGAAGCAACCCAGCATCTCCAAAATCTAATTGTCCATAAGCCCAATTTCCCAACTTTTCCCAAGTAAACGCCATCCCTCACCTCAAATTTTCCTCAAGTAAAAAGTTTTAGGGACTAGTATCAGTGGAAAGATCTTAGAAACTTCTAGAGATTTTATTAATTTTTATAATTAAAGCCATAGAAAGGTAAAGAAAAAATCCAGCAGGAATTACACAATGAACTGTATGAGTCATTCTTCCACGTGGGCATACATTAACCACAAACATGAAACTGTCAACCCAAAAATGTCCTCAAAAATGCTAAAACTATAAAGAAAAATAATCTAGGAAATTAGAGAGAAAATTAATATGTGTTCTGGTTGAGAAGTTGATAAAAGAAAATCTTAAATCCTTGCATGCATGTCCATATTTGTTCATTAATTACCTCAATAATATTCTTTTAGGCTTAATTATTATATGTAAAGCTCTGCTAAAGCTGCTAAGAACATGGCAATAAACAAACAGGCAAAATCCCTACTAGGAAGAAACATGCAATAAACAAATTTATACAGATATGATTTTTTAAGGGGCTGCATGAGAGGGTATATAAAGGGGCAGGATGGAGCACAGTGTTGCATTAGGTTCCAGAAGACACTTGAATGAAGTGAGTGTGTGATCCGTAGCCGTATCTGGTCTAGGTGGAAGAAAGCAAGTTCAAGGGCCCTGAGGCAGAAGCACACTAGCTGTGTGGCAGACACAGAATAGAGAAGGAGACAGGCAAATGATGACAACAGAGAAAGAAGGATGAAGGAGGGGCTCTGAAATTATTTGAAAGGTTTAGGAGAAAAGAGTGGTGGTATGAACTAGTTTTAAAAAGCCATCCTGGCTGATGTGTAGGGAAAAATCTGAGGCAGGAATGGGAGATGACAAGGACAGAGACAAAGAAGCAAGTTAGAAAGCTGTGAAATAAGCCAGGCAGGAGATGGCAAAGGCTTGGGCCCGGAGTGACAGTCTGGTGAGAGAAGGGGCCAGATTCTGGGTACACATTGCAAATAATGCAAGTCATGCTTTGCTGATGGATTTAGTGAAGACAGAGAGAGAAAGCAGCCACAGATGTCTGAAAATGTTAAGATGTGAGCAAAACAGTAATCCCAGAACTCAGGAGGCAGAAGCAGGAGCATTGCCATGAATTCAAGGCCAGCCTGGACTACACAGTAAGCTCAAGGCCAGCTTATGTTACAAAGCAAGACCCTGTCTTCAAAAAAAAAAAGGTAGCTTTTAAAGGGAAAAACATCAATACAGAAATCCGTGTTCTGCTAAAAAATGCTGAGATCTAGGGGTAGGGGATTTAGCTCTGTGGTTCTGGAGCCTGTCTTGCAAGCGCAAGAGTCCAGGTTCAATCCCTGGTAACCACATACAATACTGGGTGTGGAGACTCACCCCAGCAGCAACCAGTACCACATACCACAGTGCCGGGCGTGGTGGCTCATGCCTGTAATCCCAGCACTCGGGAGGCAGAGGCAGGAGGATTGCTGTGATGTGAGTTTGAGGCTGAGCTCAGGGCCAGCCTGAACTACAAAGCGAGACCCTGTCTCAAAAAAAAAAAAAAATGAATGCTGAGATCTCAAGTACAAAATATGAAAAAAACTTTTTGAATTTAAATGTTTATTAAAAGAGTATACAGTCACCCTTGGCTTTTGGCAAAAAACAGACATTCTTTTAAAATTCTCCTATAAAGTCAAAAGAGAGTAGGTCAACTAGCTGGGGATGTAGCTCAGTGAGTGGCTCCATGCCTGCCTGGCAAGCACAGGTCCTGAGCTTGATCCCCGGTACCAAAAAAGAAATAGGAAGAAAATGTGCGAAAAGAAAAGGGAAAGGACAGGTAGAGTAAATAAAGAAGGGAAAAAAAGAAAATTTGGTATTAAAAATAAGGAAACAAAGCTTATGTATATAGAGGGGAGGGTTGTAGAGAGGACAGAAGAATGGGAAAAAATGAAAAACAAGATGTACCATGTACAGGTACAAATCCTCAATGTTGAATGTGATCATATTGTGTGTATAAAATATACCAATAAAGTTAATTTTAAAAACAGTAGTTCAACTAGGACTCTCCAGAAACTTCATAAGTTGTTAAAAATCATAAACAGATGAATTCTCAAAGATATGTTAATGACTGTTCTTATTTTTCAGATGAAAAATCAGAAGTATGGATGTTTGTTCAGGAGAAGGCAAAGAATGATTCATGCCCGGGGTCTCTGTGGGGAATGTGGGAGGGGCCCCTGTCAGTACCTTGGTATTGCCTCAGTGAAACCAATGTAGGACTTCGGGCCTCCAGAACGAGAGAATGAACAAGGTGTGTGTTAGGATACTGAAAGCCAGACAGACTCAGTTTGAAAAATAACTATAAAATTAACATGTCCTTATCACTAAATTTACTTCTAATCTAATCATGCTCAAAGACCTACTATAATTGTATTTTGTCTTTTCAGATCGTTTTTTTTAAAAAGATGTTCGTAGTAGTTACAAAGTCAGAATCATAGTAGTGACATTATAATGTAAGGGTGGTTTCAATTCTCTATAACAGTCATCATAAAATGTCAGATAAAGAATCAAAAAAACCTGCTTAGTGGAACCATTGAGTGTTATAATTTTGTTAAGTATTACTTGATAGTGGAAGATTTATTAAAGTGAAATCTTATTTTCTTATCATGCTATACTTCTAAGATGAGGATTTTGAAATTTTTAAGAGCTCTGAAGTTTATCAATCATATTTCAATACACCCCAATCTTGACGGTATCATTCCACTGATCCTTCATGAATTCTCTACGTAACATCATTTTCATGCTCAAATAGCTCCTGCTTTCTGCCTCTGGTATGAATACAATTTAACACACATGAGTTTAAAACTATAATGAAAAATAGCTATCCTACATATCTAGAAAAGAAATAGTAAAAATTAATTCAATTAAGAACAGCCTCCAAACTAAGCTAAATCCTGAACACTAGAGGCAAGACACCAGGCCAATCATAACCTAACTTACATCTCACTTGTTCACCTAAATTAGGCTTCCTGGAGGTAGAAAGAATCAGAGGGTCTAGGTGCCAGTCCCATCTCTGCCCTCGGCCCTTAGCCCCAGCTTTCCCATCCACACAGGAAGCAAGTGAGACTCACTTTCTGTGGGTCTGCCATAGATTCCTCCCGGCCCTGTCCTCTAAGTTTCCCTGAACACTTACTCGAGTGTACCATGAAAACAGGGGTGTGTTTTCAAAGAGCCTGTTCATATCCAACGGAAAGAAGAAAACGTTGTCTATTGCTGAGAGTAGGGAGAAGGCTGAGTAACTGGAGTTGGAGGGCAGCTGTGTGGAGTTGTGGAGACCTTTCATGAAGAAGACCACCGGCTGCTCGGGATAAATCTTGGCAGCAGACTCCACAGCACAGGAAACCAGTGGGGGCGGCTCCAGTCTGTCTGAAGTCTCTAGAAACACAATGCTGCGTCCTTGGCTCAGGAGGTCATCCAGTCCCTGCTGGGACTTGGAAGAAGGCAGACAGGAGAAGAGGCACTGGGACCTCAGGCTAAGATGGTAGAGGAAGCCACAGGCCATCAGCAGGGCCAGAGACAGGGAGAACTGGAGCTCCTTCAGCATGTCCACTGCTCTCTCCCGAGCTCACCTTTAAACAACAAAGTTCGCTAAAATTCACTTTCACAGAGAGAGTACACAAAACCTGATGTAGAATACTCTTTATGAACTGAGAGGAAAGAAATCCTATATGAAACATGATCATGTCCAGCAGTATTAAAAATCAAATTTTATCATAACAAATTAGAACTACCTTAGATTTAAGGATGTTTCAATATAGGAAAAATAATTAATTGATGAATTCAAAGCTACTAATGAATGAATTGCTTAGAAGAGTACAGAAGAAAAGTTGTATTCTTTTGCCTCAATGGATGCAAAAATACAGTAAAATTTGACATTGATTCATGATGGTTTTTTTTTTCATGATGGTTTTTTACGGTATAAGAAAACTTTCTTCCCAGACATGGTGGTAGATGCCTCTAATCCCAGCACTCTAGAGGTTGAAGCAGGAGAATTGCTATGAGTTAGAGGCAAGTCTGGCCACATAATGAGTTCAAGGCAAGCCTGAACTACACAGCAAGACCTTGTATCAAAAAAAACAAGAAACAAAAAACAAAAAAACACTAAGAACAATTAAAGCTAGTAAGTTATATCCACCAGAACATATAGTAATCATCATACTTAATGGGAGGTATTTGAAACATTGGTCAAGAACAATGTCAATTACCACTGTTACTATTCAACATTACCAATAATCCTAACCAATGCAAGGAAACAAAAAGGAATCTCTACTATTAATACAAGTATTTCTAATACTTCCAAGTCAGAAAATATTATTTCACACCTAGAAATTCCAGGATAATTTACTGAAAACACTAATATAACTAAGAAAATTAACCAAGGAAACAATTGAAACTTACCAAATTAAATCAGTTCCAAGATCATACAGTTTGCAACTGGTGGAGCTGTGATTCCAACCCAGACTCGGAATCAGAAAGACTGTGCCGGCCTCTCCATAGGTGCTTGCTCTAACTGGAGCTAACCAAAGGAGAACAGTGATTTCAGTTCTTGGGAAGTCTATTTTTCACATTTCATGTAACTCTTTTAGAAAACACAAAGCCAATAAACCAGAGCTTACCTTGAAGGCAGGAATTTGCAGTCAGCCAGTATTTGAAGTCTTACAAATGAGGGCAAGTTTTTCCTGTATACTTTTTGATAAATCACCACCCAATCTCCCAACTGAACAATACAAGGATAAGTAAATCATTGGTAGATGATTAAGGCTAAATCTAACAAGTTCCTAGGAAGCTCCTCCCTTTACTAAGTGCCCCTAAAACAAATCCCTGGATACAACGGGGAAGTCATAAGATTTTTCAGGTGACTTATACAATAATCCAGTCTGTTTGTGGAGCTATCACGGTGCTTCAAGGAGATAATTCATTCAGAGGAAACTGGATCATAGCAAGACTTTGGAGCCAATACATCCTGTACCTGATCAGGTTAGCCTAAAGTGATGGAGAGATATTTGGGAAAATGTATTCACTGACAATCCCACAAATTGATCAAACCCTTCCTTTGCCAACTTAAGGTTTTATTAAAAGAAATAAAGCCCATCGCCACAAATAAGCAGTAGACAAACACCAAACATCATCAGTCCCAAGGCCCAGTGATCTAGAATGTGAATGGATTCTCCAGTGTTCATTATAGTGACTACAAGAAGTATCCTTGTGCCCTGCTGCCCCCCTGCAGGATATGAGCCTCTTCCTAGTCTCACAGAGTCAGCTTTGTCACCCTTAACTGAAGGGACAATCCCGATATCTCCCAAGGTGTTTTCACTCTCCCGTGGTCTTTTCCGATTGTCCCTGCAGTGAGCACTCAGTAATCCTCTTTGGAATGAACCTCCGCACAAAGAAACTACTTGTCCTCAGCCCCAAGCTCTCTCTCAGTCCTGACCAGGTATTCACCATCCCTCGAGATGCTCTGGAGTGAGCAGGGAGGTCCCTGCCTAAGCAGACTGTCAATCCAGATGTAAGAAGTTCTACATTACAGGAGTGAAAGATGCCCCACTCGGTAATGACTAGTCCTCACTATACCTGGGGATCCCAGAAATCCTTCCTAAAAGTGTGTCTGTCCACATGCCTGTTTCTTTTGGAGCTCAGCTTCTTATCAGGACCTCACCAATTCTGAGCTCAATGAGCGTGGGCCTCTTTCCAAAGTTTTTTAGTATTCAATGCATTGGGTTTCTTTTTCTTGCCTATAAAGAGGAGAGGACATCAGTGCTCTTTCTTCCCATTTGGGAGTAGGTAGAGAGCTGCATTTGTAAAAATTACACATTCCTTGTGCCCAAGTCTTAGGTGCTTTCCAACAGTTTGCGTGTTATATCATCTTGGTGCTTTCCAACGGTATACCTAAGGGCTCAAGTCACTGAATGAGCGGTCAAGGCAGAAAGCAGTGAAGAACTTAATAGTCTTTGTCAGGCAGGAATGATGTGAGCATTCAATGAAATCCTATGTGTGATAGAGGTTGTTCCTGTTGAACCATTCAGAAGGAATGATGGAAATATTACTGGGCTTATAAGTTGCTTATCCATGTGTCACAGGCTAAGGGAACCAGGAAAAATCCCAAATCCCTCGTAAGTTCAAAAAATAACTGAACTCGGGCTCATTGTGACGATGCAGCCCAAGCAAGTAAATTCTGCTTTCCACCAAGGACAAAGAAAAGAAAGGGAATAATATGAGTGGAGATGGTACCTGGACTCCCTGATAAAAACATTAAACTATCTTATTTCTTCAGATGAAAAAAACTTATTTCCCAGAAAACTTTTAAGAAGGAATTCCTCAATCCTGTGTGAGAGTTGATCAGATGTGTTCAGAAGCCTGGTAATAGCCGCCTGGGGCCTCCTAGGTTCACAGTCTGATGGTCTCTGCAAGTCTTTCTGAGAACGCCTCCTCTTAGCTGAGCCTCTCCACCTAGGAGGTCCAGGGGCCCATGGACGCGTCCTTTAGCCTCCCCTCTGATGAGAAGAGCAGGTGTCTGTCCTTCCTGTTTGCCTTCCCTTCTGCCATGCCTGCGCTTGGACCACACCAACCTCCTCATTCAGGAGGGTCTCAGAGCAGCAGATTCCTATTCCACAGATCCCTAAAGGCGTACAGGGTTTGCTCAGGGAACCCTGAACCTTGAGGCCACTATTGCCTCTGTACCTAAACTTGGATGCCAGTTACCCACATCTCCTTCTACATGTCAGCTTCCCTAAGGAATGTCAATGCTCTGACTTTCCATGACACTAATTCTGTTCAAAGTTCCTTTGCTTTTCTTTACTACCTAATCCTAGACTCCCAAGCAGCCAAAAACCTCCTAAAAACCTGTTGTAGATATGAGTTTACAGATATATGAAATGCTACTTGCCTTTGAGTAGTGGCTGGATCTGAACACTCAGTCAGTGACAGTCACTTATACATCTAGGTATTGTTTATTTTGCTAGGAATTTCTGCTTTATGTAAGTTTTCCATTTTAACAGCCAGATTTGACCAATACAATATACTACACACCCTGAGAAATCGCTATGAACTGGCAAGATCTTAGAAAATGTGGATTGGTGTAGCCCCAAGTACATAAACAAGATAGGAAAAGTATTTCTGAATCCAATCTTATTCTGCTTTAAAATTTTTCTTTGGATATTTGAAGCTAGCATAAAGAAGTAGACCAGGGAGAAAACTCCACACTGAGAAGGGTGATTTCCCCAAGTCCTTACTCTTATGATAACCTCCAGTACAAATAGTCAAGTGTTTAAGGATAAGCTCCCCCTTTCTATAAAGGACCCACTATATCAGGCAGGGAAAGTTAAAGGAATTTGTAACAATAAATATTTGTTGAAGTGAATTACACAAGAAAAGAACACCTTATAATTCTGTAGCTTCTTTGAACTTACATTTATGGCAAGTAGGAAATGGTCAAGCCAGTCATATTCCTTCTATTTGATTTGGAGGCTTTGGAAGCACAGTTCCGGTTTTTAACATATTTGTGAAGCAAATGGAATTGATAAACTTATAAAAGCATCAGCCAATAAAAAGGCAAAAACAATACACAAAGTGGTATCTTATCAATATTGCCAAATCACCACCACCACCACCACCCTGCTGTTCTCTGGCTGGAACAAAAGCTGAATGGTTAGATGTAAATAAAGGGAAAAGGCCAGCACAGAGGCATTTCACTGCACAGAGAAAGAGTCCAGAGCATGGGACTTGGACAGCCATAGAAAAAACACAGAGCCACGAACACATACCGAGAAGTGACATCACCAGCATTCCATCCAGAATAAAATAGGCATTTACAAAAACTCAGTGACTTAATGGCAGAGTAAAAAAATTCCTGTCAAATGGAGATATTTTTAGCTAGTTTACATCTCCAATAAAATGGCCCTTGCTTTGTATTTCCGGGTATTTTTGTTCTCCACTTGGCCATACTAGTTAAACATGTCTCTGTATACAAAATCTTACCTAACTACCAAGAATATGTTTCTGGGTCTCTTCTGGAAGTTACTGAATTCACACATGTGAGCACACCACCCTTTCAAAATGTACTTGAAGATGAAAGAGGTGGTGGGGGATAAAGGCAGAGAGATCAGGGAAACTTACTGTTCTCAGCAAACAAATTGTGCCCCAGAATCCACCTAGAAAGATTGAAAAAGAAGACCTACTAAAAGCCTACAGGAGGGCCGGGGATATAGCTCAGTGGTTTCGGTGCCTGTCTTGAAGGCGCAAGGCCAGGTTTGATCCCGGTAACCACATACCATACTGGGTGTGGAGACTCACCCCAGCAGCAACCAGCACCATATACCACAGTGCCGGGCGTGGTAGCTCACGCCTGTAATCCCAGCACTCGGGAGGCAGAGGCAGGACTGCTGTGATGTGAGTTTGAGGCTGAGCTCAGGGCCAGCCTGAAACACAAAAGCTAGACCCTGTCTCAAAAAACCTTTAAAAAAAAAGCCTACAGGAGACTTTCGGTGAGTGGACTGTTTGAAAGGACTTTGCTGTTAAGTTCTATAAGCCAGAGTTTAGTTCCTACATCCTGTAAAAATAGGAAACATTTTAGAACTCCCTGTGCTGTGCCTACATGTGGCTATCCTTTAAAGACCACGAGAGTGTCTCATTATGGCTGGAAGGAATGTTGTGGGTGGGAGGTTTATGTCCCTGAAATTCATAAGCTGACATTATAATATTTGTCATTGGATAATATTGGAGATGGGGCCTTCGAAGCGTGATTAGATTTAGATTCCTTTACAAAAAGGATCTCCCTCTCCTTCCTCTCTGTCTCTCTCTCTCTCTCTCTCTCTCTCCCTCTCCTCCTTCTTTCTTTTAATCTCTTACTTTCCCATTTCTCTCTTTCTCTTCTCTTGTCTTCTCTTCTCTCCTTTCCTCTCCATTTCCTCTTCTCTCTTCTCTCCACCTCTCCCTTTCTCTCCCCTTCTCCCCTTCTCCTTTCCCCTCCCCTTCATATTTGTGCCAAGAAAAGCGCATGTGAACATGCAGTTAAAAATAGTGGCTATATATAAGCCAGGAAGGGAGCCTTTTCCAGAACCTGAATCTGCCAGCATCCCCCAAACAGGAACAGTATGGATGGTATTTAAGCCACCCAGTCTGTGTGATTCTGTTAGAGCAGTTTAAACTAAGATCGAAAATCCATAGTAAACTGGCGCATGTGTTCACAAGAATCTGTTTCTGAGCCATACGGGGTATTAAAGTATTCTTGAGAATCAGAGCCTGGTGTGGTTGTGCACATTTGTAATCCCAGCACTTGGGAGGCAGAGGTAAAAGGATCACTGTGAGTTTGAGGCCACCCTGGACTGCATAGAGAGTTCAGGACCAGCCTGAACTACATAGTAAGACTTTGCCTCCAAAAAAAAAAAGAATCAGGAGCAGGTCTAAGAGGCAACTTTATCTACAACCTAGGCTTGTAAGCATAACAGATGGAATTGCTCTTCTATTTGAGGTTGCCCTGTTTTTCTTCCTTTTGTCCTTCCACACCCACTCTACTTGCCCCACTACATATACTGCCTTCTTCTGTTTTCTTGCTTCAGATGAAGATCCCAGTTCTAAGTGTCACCAAGCACACAGTCACCCAAATCAGAAACCTTTTTTTTTCGGTACTGAAGATCAAACCCACTACCACTGAGATATATCCAACTTTTTGTTTTTTATTTTAATACAACATCTGGCTAAGTTGTTCAGGTAGAATTTAAATTTGTCATCTTCCTGCCTCAACCGACCAAGTGCTGGGATTATAGGTATTGGCTACCACACCTGGCTATCATTCTTCACTTTTATCTGTCTCTTCTCCCCTGATATACAAGCCATGTGAACTGAGGTTCCCTGGGAAGCAGATAACACAATAAGGTTAAGTGCACACTGACTTTGATTAGGAGAAATATGATTTTTAAAGTTGGGAAAGACAGGTACAAATTCTTAATGATGAGTGTGATCATAATTTATACCTAAAATGTACCACAAAATCAGATCCTGCAATAAAAGACCCAGTCCAAAAAAAAGAAAAGAAAAGAAAGTTGGAAAGGAGCAATGTGAGGCTGTGATCACAGTGTCAGTGTGGGAGAATCTTGGCAGGAAGCACCCTCTTTGTCAAAGGAAGGTCCAGTGAATTATCAGCACCCTCAAGACAACTCAGCCATCACGGGGGTCCAGGGACTCTGGAAACTGCCACACAGTCCCTGCCAGAAGAACATCTTCTGCACAGCTCAGAGCTGTTTCCCAGGCAGCAGCTGGGGCCTGGGCAGTTGGTCTATTTTCATGGCCACTGCACTGAACCCCTTTGCTGCACAGATCTACTTTCATACATTCTGAGGAGCAGCGCTTCTATGGGTCCCCTTGGCCTATTCTTTCTGCGAGGAAACTAACAAGGTCACAGATGAACTCAGCCTTCATTACAGTAGTCGATCTCAGGGCTGCAGCTCACCCACTGCTTCTAATGCCTGACCTAAAGTTCCTTCACCCTCAGGCTTCCTCTCCTCACATGTTGGTAGCTCAGTTGGTGGTGTATACCTCACCATCCTGAAGTGCCAAAGCTTGATAACCCTGCCTTTCTATGTTTAGAGGTGCCACCTATTTTTCTTCATATTTGAGGCAGGAAATCAAAGCAGATCTTCCTGCTGCCATTATATAAAAGCAGCACTACCCTCTCTGCTGATCAAGATGAGTTTCTTCACCCTGCTACTATGGTTTTTACTTGTCAGTCCCCTAATTAGCTGTGCAGGAGGAACTTAGCTGATAGGTGCTGAGGCTGTGTACGCAACAAGGTGATCCAGCGCCACAGCCACATAATGCTAGCTGAGCTGAAACCAAAAGTTTCCTGATAAGCATTGGGTGGGAACAGAGTACACAAGGACCCTTCTTGCCTTTGATCCTCCGTTTGCTGTTCTAATTAGTGCTCCATAAAACAAGTAGCCTGACACGGGGGGGAGGGTGTCACTTGGTGGTGCTGCAGCCTGCAAGTCATCCACTGTTCTGTAGGTAATCCCTAAATAAACTCATTCATTTGCCAAGCTAGACTTGTCTGTGTTGTTCTTTGGACTATTGGATTCCTCTCAGCTCAGATGAAGGACTATTTTTAATGTCTTTCCAGAAAACCCATCCAACACCTGCTGTTTGAACAGGGAATAGAAAGATCCCAAGATGATTGTCCAGGGTGTGACCTTCCTCCATGTGGTATAGGATGGTGCACCTGCTTGATGAGTGTGGTCCATTGCATGAGTATGAGGATGTCCCCCCAAATGCTCATTGGGCTGGAGAGCACCCTCCAACCCCTGTAGGTGTAGTCCGTAT
>PVIR01010495.1:0-49958 GCA_004026965.1 Petromus typicus | reverse complement strand
GAACTCGGGCACTTATGCTTCCAAGGTAGGTGCGGTGCCACCTGAGCTAAATCCCCGGCCCAGTAATACATAATTTTTCAATACATATTTGTATACTCTAACCTGTTCATTTTTTGATTTTAAGAGAATTTTAATTTTGTAAAATATTTTCCCATTAGAGTCTCAAATACAGAATATGGGTGATTCTTTTTATCTCATGAAACAAATTTGATTATAATTTTTAAAGCTGAGAGCTCCGCTGCTGCATCAGCGGCGCAAGTCACAGGGTGGGACAGCCAGGCCTGCTGCCCCGGAGGCCACTGAACTCCGGCCGGAGCTGAGGCGGGGCAGGGGGAGAACTCAAATCCCAGCTTCCTGGGATCGTGTTAATCTACATACTTGTCCTGTACCCCTAAATTCTGATTTCATTGGTTCGGGCCATGGCTACATCACTGTCTTTTCCTTGTTTGCTTTTTTTCAGGTCCCGGAGAGATTCTAATGAGACACTGGAGTGAAGAATTCCGCTGTGAGCCAGTGTAAGAGCCGGGGGCGTTCCCATCACCCGCGATCCCTGACGCTTCCCTGGAAAGGACAGGCTGGCAGAAGGACCTCCGAATTTCACAACATCTTACTGGAGTGTGGCCTGTCCCCAAAAAAGGTGATTAATGAGTACGGACTGCTGTTGATTTTCCTAAATGTGACTGTGGTAAAACATACTTACTCTTGTTTACACACGTTAAGAATAGTTAAGTGCTCTAAGTTTAGAATGATAGATTTCATAATGACTTGGAGAATTCTTGAGGTAAAAGATGACATGAGTTTTTAGAGGGAAAACTATTCACGTAGTTTAAGCAAGTACAGACAGGCCAAGGAGAGGACCTCATCTCTACAAAGCCACCACACTGGCAAGCCTTGGACCGAGTGGTCTACACATACTTTCTGGAGGATAATCGATGCTTTAAAATATCGAATTGTAGTATCTTGCATAGCGTTAACATGTTCTCTAATAGTGGATCTCAGTCCCCAGCCCTGCGCACAATACTGGCTTTCCTGCTTCCTTTGCACTGGAGTTTGCAAAATGCATTTTTCCCTTTGATGTCAGAAGGAGTCATTCTAAGAGTCAAGGTCCTCTTGCGGGTGTGATTACTGGATACAGGTGGGACCTCGCTCTGTGAATCTGATTCTTTCCATAATTATGTTCACAAACCAAGTCGTGTGAGAACAGAACCGGATTCCGTGATTAGGTTCAATGCTGACCTCACGGGGAAATGCGATTCGGTTTTTGTCCAGTTCGCTTTGCAGCCAGAACTTTGCTGGCAAGAACTGAATTCGTGGGCCGAGGCACCACTGCCTCGCACTCCCAGGGAAGCACAGCGCACACCGTGTTTAACCTGTTTCAAAAGCCTGCCCGAGTCCTCTGGTAAGGACAGGCTGGCCGGCAGGCACAGCAGACACATCTCACCACACAGAGCGTGTGTGCCAGCGGGCAGCGTGACCCAGGGAGGAGAAATTTCAAAGGACAAATGTAACCTTAGCTGAGAACTCAGTCATCCAAACAGCAGCGGAGGCCTCTTGCTCTGGCAGCTTCACAACGCCGCGGGAACCGGCTAAGCGTGACTGCCAAGCCTGGCGAATCGCCTTTTAGAATGGCTCAGTGCCCTGGGTACTTCCGGCCTATCACGATTTCACGAAAGCATCTCCACCCTGGAAATAAGGTAAGAAGTAAGCTCCCCGCTAACAGGCCGAGTCAGTACGAGGCTCAGAACTGGGGCGGCAGCAGTTCCCTCTCCGAGCGCCTCTCGGAGCTCTCTGGATTTCGTCGCGCTCCACGCTGGGCGACAGCGATCCTGCAGAGAAGAGTGACCACCTCAGAAGCGGGGCACGAGCCCGATAACAGGCGGTGACGGTGCTGCGGGAGACCGGCCTGGCGTGGAAGGCCATGTGGGGACTGGGGAGGCAGTAATCTGACACTTGAATCTGTGCTCACGACACCTGGGGGCGTCAGGATCCCTGGGTCACTGTGTGCCACCGTCAGTGTCCGTAGTCCGTACTCTGCTCTGGGGGTTGTAAGGGGGGCCCCCGATTCACCCCTAGACAATCGGGGAAGTGGAAGCTTGAGATGCGGGTGGCTTCTGCGGACCTCTCATCTCAGGCCTCCGGCCCAGTCCACAGAACACCTGTCCGCAGAGCTTCTCCCTCTAACCTGGGCCTTCGCTGTGCGTGCGTGATCTCTGGGAAGCAGACTTCGGAGAGCAGTGGTTCTCAGACTTGAAGATGGGCGGGCTCCCAGGGGCCTGCTGAGCAGTCTTAGCTTGGACTCAGGTCTGGGGCGGGACCTGGAGATGTGCATTCCTGGCACCTTCCCAGGTCAGCGGACAGCCTGGGGGCGTGCGCCGGGAAGGGGCACGGCAGCAGACACTGAGCACCAATCTGCAGTCATTTTCTACTAGAAACTGAATTGCTGTATTTTGGCAAGAAGTATAAACCAGATCAGGCATGGTTAAAATTACCAGATGAAAAACCTCAACCCCTTGCCTCAAGTTAAAATGAGTCTAACTAAAAAGGTTTTAAGACCATTCTTATTTTCCTTAGAAGGACAGATGCGAAGCTGCGGGGGTACACAGGGTCCTTGTCTACTACTCTGCTCCTAGGGGCAGAATTAATAAATCTTACAACAATTGCAAGGACATTCTCATATTGTCCTGCATGACATCTATTAAACATTTTATATCTATAAAATATCCCACATTTAATTTATTGCACATATTATATTTTGGGCAAAAGGAGTTTTCAGGATGAACAAAGCATTTCCCACATTATATATATGTCCTGAACTGGAGTTGACGGCTCCATTTTTTAAATCTGGGAAGGCTCTTTTACTGCTGACCTAACAGAATGTGGTGCAAATGACACTCTGCTAGCTCCCAGTGCTGCCCCGAACTGGCAGCTTCTGCTTCCTGGCTGTGGGAAGCCACCGGCCACGCCTGAGACCACGCTGTGGGGGCGGCTCCAACCGCCGGCCGTCTGAGCACCGAGCACCGCGGCCCGCAGACGCCGGCCTCAGCTGAGGAGCATCCACGGCCCCAAACCACAAGCGACAAAACAAAACGGCAGAGTTAAACTGTTACGTTTTGGTTTCTTATGAAACAATATATAATCCAAACAGGGCGCTCTGGAGTGAGGTCACAATTCCAAATGTCACCTCTAAGCAGGTCAAGACAGACTAAGTCAATGTTTACAAATCTTCCAGAAAAAGCTGAGATGCAAGTATCACTTCTGTTCATTTCCAAAACCCTCATTGTTACCTGTCTATTAATTTACAGAATATACGTAGAACTTATGTTAACAGAAATCATTTGAATAAAGCCCAAAATGAAAAGCATTTGAGGTGAACTGTAAATAATACCTCTGATTTCTCACCTACTTCAGATATGAAATACTTAAAGAAAAATTATCAAGTGCTGAAATACATACAGATTATGACAATAAGTAAATTTCCTAGGACATATAGCCCCTCCCATCCCAATAAGTCACAATCCAAAAGCCTTTGATATTTCTTTTAAACACAGATTGATCTTCAAAAGTATAGGCATTTCAAGAAAATGTTTTATCAGGGCCAAGGATTTAGCTCAGTGGTTCTGGCACCTGTCTTGCCCCTTGCAAGTGCAAGGGCCTGGGTTCTATCCCCCAGTAACCACATACAACAATGCTGGGGGTGGAGACTCACGCCTGTAATCCCAGCACTCGGGAGGCAGAGGCAGGAGGATTGCTGTGATGTGAGTTGGAGGCTGAGCTCAGGGCCAGCCTGAACCATAAAGTGAGACCCTGTCTCAAAAAAAAGAAAATGTTTATCACAAGAGTGCACTACTTCCCCAATTACTTTAGTCCAAAGAGTCTCAGCATCCAGAAATAGTTGCGTTAGTAATGAAAACAATATTTAGAACTACAACCGGACGAAATCCACTTCAGAACACACATCCGATTCCCTTCTCGTTCACTTTTGCATGAATACACACAGCTCTCTGGGGTCCTAACATGGGCCGAATAATACTGAGGGGAATATTTGCCACTTTCAAATTGTATTTTAAATGTTTCCTTCTCGGTTACTGAATAATTCCAGAGATTGGAGTCCTCTGGCTTTATGTTAACTCCTTTCCTGTCAAAAAAAAAAAAAAAGAGAGAGAGAGAGAGAGAGAATGAATCCAATCAGTTATATGCTTTCTTAATGTTTTTACTAGGTTAAAAAATCAGTACAATTTACAGAAAATCAAGTAAATTAAAAAATGCTTTAAGACAGAGGGATGGAATATTAGAAAAATATGGATTAGAAGTGCCTGCTATGAAAAGGCAACCGACAATATGGGAAGAATCTTTACCAGCTGTTTCTCATAAAAAGGGCTACTATTAGAATACATAAGGAGCTTAAAAAATCTGCCCCCCAAAATTTAAAGACCCAATTCAAAAATGGGCATCTGAAATAAACAGACACTTTTCAGAGGAAGAAGTAAAAACAGCTAAACATCACTGGTCACTCGAGAGATGCAGATGAAAACAATACTGAGATTTTATCTCACTCCACAAAGAATGGCTGCTATCTCAAAATTAACCAGCAACAAATGCTGGCGAGGCTGTGGGGAGGAAGGAACCCTTCTCCACTGTTGGTGGGAGTGTAGACTGGTGTAGACTGGTGCTATCACTGTGGAGATCAAGGTGGAGAGTCCTCTAAAAACTAGGATTAGAGGTCCCATTTGACCCTGCTATTCCTCTGCTAGGTATATACACGAAAGAATTACAAGATTCATATTACAGTGACATTTGTGTACCCATGTTTATAGCAGCTCAGTTTGTGATAGTTAAATCTTGGAAACAACCAAAATGTCATCAACTGGAGACTGGATAAAGAAGATGTGGTTCTTCTATAGAATGAAGTATTACTCTGCCATGAAAATGATAAATTTGAGTCATTTATATTCAAACAGACATACCCTGAGGACATCCTCATAAGTGAAATAAACAGGTCACAGATGTGTAAATATCGTATCTTTTCTCTGGTATGAGAAAATGAAGATGTAAATGAGTTCTAGAATACGTAGTAGATATTGTGAAATAGAAGATATTCAAAAGGAAATGGGATATAGGGGTAAGTTACAAGGGGAAAAACAACGTGATGGTAATAGAAAAAAAGGAAAGCTTAAATAGGGGAATGGGAAAAATGAGAGTTATGTCATATACTGGTACAAATTCTCAATGTTGGGTGTGATCATGATGTGTATATATAATGTCCCAATAAAGATTCAAAATTAAAAAAAAACCTGCCCGCTGGAAGCCTGGTCCCTTTCTACAGATCCACTCAGCCCCCAGCCCCGAGTCAGACCCTGCAGCTGCTGTATAGCGTAGAGGGCACAGTGAACTTAGTCACAATATATAAAGGCACTGTCTACACTGTCTACTTTAGCTACTGTGAATTTAAAATGAGAAAAGAAATGCAAACCATTTCCTCCCCTTCGGCTGCTTCCTGTCCCTTCAAGGTGATAACTATCAGTCGATGCTGCTCCTTATCCAGGTAAATGAAGTGCAGCTTGGAGGCCAGACCCGCTCACGAGCCTTACCCTGCCTGTGACAAAGACTGTTTATGAGAGTGTGACCATCTGTTAACTCAGACCCAGCCATCGAAGAATGAGACAGGGCCATGTAAGAAAGAACAGGACGAGGGTCGGGGCCAGACATTCTGAGCACTAACTTGGTGTGGTCTGGCCCCACTGCAATTGGAAGTAAAATTACTGTTTTACCTGACTCTTGTCTCTCTGTGTGTCTTTGCTCCATGCCCACAGTAACTCTTTAACATTAATACTGTTTATTACTTTTGGGGACAGGGTCTTGTTGTGTAGTTCAGGTTGGCCCCATACTCACTATGTAGCCCACGCTGGCCTCGAACTCACAGCAATCCTCCTGCTTCAGCTTCCTGACTGCTGGGACTACAGGTGCTCCCCACCTGTAAAATTATTATTCAGAATCTACTACAAACAATGCTTCTTGCTAGTTCTGAGGGCAAGGGAATGAGCAAGAACAACATTCCATCCCCCACAGACTTTGAAGTTTTGGAACACACAATTTTTTAAATGCCAGCATAATAATCTATGGTATGAACATTTTCTCATTGTCCCAGCTTTGGGGAGCAGTTTGCACCATTCTGACTCCTGGTATACACGAGAACTTCCTTGGGCCTTAAGTAAAACTCCTGGGTCACGGCACCTTCCCACTGATAAGTGACACTTACACTGAGTTACCTTTTCAGGCACAGATCTGACTGACATATCATGTGTAGACCATGCTTGAGAAGCAGTATTTGTAACAGTTTGATTATTAAATTAATCCAATGTCTATCAACTGCAGAGAAATACACAGTGGTATAGTTACATAATGCTTTACTACAGGTGATGAAAAGGGTAACTTGTTATAGTCCAAAACTGGACTAAATTATTGGGACATAATGCTGAGATATAACAAAGCATATACCACACAACCCCACCTCCAGAAAGGAAACAATCCGACAGTCTGTGGTGTCAGATGCCTCTTCAGGGATGAGCTGGGGCCGAAAGAGCATCCGGAGGCTCTGTGCAGCCAGTGGTGTCACTTCTGACAACGGTCATGCAGAGGTGGCAGTGGTTTCACAAGCACAAGGATGAATTCAAGGAATGAACTAAAAATGCACGCCGAATTGTACTGCAAACGTTTACATTAAAAAATCAGCATTAATCAACACTGTAAATCTGTTCAGTACAGAAAATAGACACTTGGCAACTGTTCAAATTTGCATCAATTAACATTTTAGATAAATGTCGGTATTCTCTGTATCCAAGCCTACTCGCTTCTGTAATTTCCTAATCTACAGAAAAAAGTTAACTTTATTAAGCAAATGAAAAAGCACACCCAATGAAGCAGAAACCTTTCTAAAAAGGAGGAGGAAGCATTTCTCATGCAGCACTTGCACTTTTCAGTATTCATCTTGAGTGTTCGTGACCACACTTTCTTCTCACCCTTAACGATTTTCCAGTCATAGGCCGTTAAGTAACTAAGAACTGACACCTTTTCAGATTTCCTCCACGGGCTTTGGAAGTTACTGCTCATTTTAACAAGGTCAATGGGCACAGCTGTTGCTGTTTTAATGTTTTAAATGTTTATCATATTTTAATGTTCATCTGCAAAGTACTTATGAATTTATAAACCACAGTTCTCCCTTCCCGACTATAACCTCAGAATTTCATTCTTAACCTAATGAAAATCAAGTGGCTGGATTTTTGTCTGGCTCTGTGAGTAACATTTGATCGGATTTAAAGTCTCACTGAACTTCGCAGGCATTGAGTAACAGATCTATATCTGAAAAAGCAAACAGTCTTTGCTTTTAGAATTAAAGAAATAAACCTCTTGCCAGTAACAATTTTCCAAAGGCTCAGACTTGAGAGACAGGAGCAAGGAGACGTGGGGTCACCCTCACAGCGCTCCCGGAGGGGTGAGCCGAACTTGGTGCACTTCTTCCTAAGTGTTGAAGACTCTACAGCTTTAGATTTAAGTGGGTCAAAATTTATACTGACCTTTCTTCTGTCAAGATTCTACACATTTCAATATGCTAAACACACACAAAGAAATCTCAAAAAATGAAACAAAACAGTGTTTTCCAGAAAGCTGCGCCAGTGTGTGCGAACAGCCCCACAGCCCAGCAGAGGTGGCGGCTGCTCGTGGGCGAGTTTCCTACACTGCCCGGACTCTGCTCTAGGGGCGCATTCTGCACAGGTGACTACTAGAGCTGGGTCAGAGTAAATCAAACGTGAAAGTTAGTTCATGGTGGGCCTGTTGGTATATTCCTATAATCATAGCACTTGGGAGGACGAGGCAGGAAGACTGCCACCAGTTTGAGGCCTGAACTTTTGAGACTCTGTCTCAAAAAAAGGGATCTCCTTCCAGAAGAAAGGTCAACTCCTGCAGCACCGCAGCCACACTTCGAGGGCTCAGTCGCCACATGTGGTCTTTGGCCACCACACTGGACGGCCCAGATATAGATCACTGTGTCACTGCAGGAAGTTTTGTTTACCAGTCCTCTGGGTGAGAACAAACTTTAGTCCACAGCTCCTAAAATTACCAGCTGTGGCTGCATGAAGGTAGAGTGCGACACTCGGGTCAGAATAAAAAGCAAACATGATCTGGCCAGAAATAGAGCAATTGGAAAGCAGCAGAAGTAATTAGGACCTGAAGCCCAGTCCAGATTTTGTGCAGAGAATAGCAGCGAGCTGCGGACCTGGGGTCAGCGCAGGCCCTGTGCTGGTGTTGGGGGACCCGGGCTCCGGGCTGAGGCGTGTGTGCCCCACGGCCTGAGAGGCCGGAGGGCGAAAGCAGCGGGGTCACGACTCATGCGGACTGCGCTCTCGGGGTTAGCAGTTTCCAACTGGCCGTGCTCCGCTCAGCTGTGCTCCGCTCTGCTGTGCTGTGCTCCGCTCTGCTGTGCTCAGGCCCGGGCAGCCTTGTGGGCGACTCCACAGCTCACTGGCAATTTCTTTTCACCGGGAGATTACGAAGCACTGTCTCCACAGGACAGTGATTCTGAATTCTGTGTCTATAATAAACCATGTTCAAGTACACATCTGCACGTGGGGCTGTGTGTCCAAAAAGGAACACATATCACTATCCACTGAAAGATGGTGAGAATAACTTTGAATCAAGTTTGGTATGGAGGAGAGAAGATCAAGGAGGTAACTACTTCTAGCCTCCGACAACAAACGTCTTTATCCTCTGGCGCGCTGTCTCTCTAAGGTGTGTTCTGTAGGGTCCCGCACCTGTCCTGCACGTGGGCTGCCTTTTCTTGGAGTTTGTGCTTCACCACATAGCTGTAAAGGTGCAGTCACGTCATCCCCCCCAGCTCTGCCTGACTCATTTCCATTTTCTCCTCCAGAAGAAAACAAAAAACACACAATGGCGGCGTACTGTTAGGTTCCTTCTCTGGTTCCTTTTCTTCCTCCCTCTCCCCGCTTCCTCCCCTTCCAGTCTCAGCAATGGACAGGTGATCTAAGACTCACAGTAGAATCTGGTCAACATCAAGGCTGACTGTGGTAGTTCTGAGGTAAAAGTCTTCTCAGGATGATAGTTCCATGTCCTTTTCATCATCTGATGTCTCTGGATGACAGTCTTCTCACTTCCACTCTTGCTGAATTACCTTTCTGCTGAATTACCTTTCTTGCTGAATTACCTTTCGTGCAGGACAAACGTGAAATGTCTTCTGCGGCCCAGGAGATTGTCTGTCAGATGCAGTGTCTTCATCTGGTTCAGGAATGGGGCTCTCAACTGGGTAAGAGCCTGGTGGGCCTCCTGCAAACAAACCGAAGGAGGTGCCCTCCCGAACACAGGCTGCCCAGTCCACAGGGCAGAGCACTCATGCCACCCTCACTGAGGCACACGTGACGGTCGTGAGAACAGAAGGCAGCGGTCTGCGCAAGCCGCCATCCACAGGCACGCTGTCTGTCATCTTCCGGCGCAGGAACAGGCTGTGAACTGCCGGGAGGGGGCTCAGAAAGTCTGCCAGAAATAGATGGCTTCCCCCAGTAATGGCCGTTCACCGTTTGGTGATCTCAGTCTGGAGAGGAAGCGAGCGCACGGCTCCGTGTGTGGGTGAGGTCAGCCACCGCACCCTGACAGGACAAAGGACTCTTCAGTTCAACATGATCTCTCTTGGACGTTCAGAAAAGGCTTGTTCTCCCTGGGAGTAAAAGTCAATACAGGGTATTTTCTGAGCCAAGCCAGGTGCCCCGGGGACAGAGATTAAATTGCCAGCATCCCTGGGAGGGCACGTACAACGTGTGGCAGCAGTACTGCCAGGGCCGATTCTCTTCATGGCGCTCTGGATGCAGCGGTCGTGTAGCTGAAGTGCTCTATGCCCAGCACTTGCCACATATCTAATAATCACTCAGTGCAACAAGGAGAGCGAAGCTGACTTGAACCTTCGCCGGGTCACGCTGTGCCGAGTGATTTATACATCAGCTTGGTGAATCTTAGGAGCAGCCTATGTGTAAATACCACTGTCAGGTTTATTTTCATGAGCAAAATTTAAAAACAGTGGTATCCAATGGCCAATGCTAAACATCAGAGCATAGCAGAGCTGGTACCTCAATCTCTCCAGTCTTATTTTAAAACATGGGTGTATTTACTATTGCATTATATTGTCCTCTACACTAGGACAGTCACAAAAATTAATGTTGACCTAGTATGACACCATGCGTTCACACAGTTTGGGTGGTGGATTATGAGTTACGAGTGCTGAGTCATTCTAGGGCTGGGGATGTAGCTCAGAGGCACAGTGGTGTCTGGGAGCTCGAGGTCCTGAGCTTGATCCTTGGCACCAAAGAGAAAACAAACAAACAAACAAAAAACGCCATTCTGCCCAGTGTCTTTCATTTGTTTTTGGTGGAGACATTGGGGAATGAACCCAGGGCATTAGTACTGAGCTTCATCCCTAACTCTTTTAAAATTTTTTTATTCTAAGGAAGGGTCTTATAAGTTACTCAGGTGGGGCTCCAGCGTGCAATCCTCTTGCACTAGCTTCCCAGAGGCCAGGGTTTCGGGTGTGCAGCACCGCACTCGGCTCCGCACCTCCTAACAACTTGGTTTCAGTTCGCTTCTCGAACTCCACGGGACATGAACCAGACCTCCGGCAGGAAACGAGGCTTTCTTGGGCTCTGGTCAGTGGTTCCGGTCGCGGTCTAACATGGCCCCAGGAACGCGAGTGGTGTCCACAAGCTGGCTGCTACATGGTCTAGGACAGGGCTGACACAGGTACTCGAGCTTTGGCGGGACAGCTGAGGGCAGGAGGCGAGGATGGCGGGCACACTGGCAGAGAAGCCAGAGCAGGAAGAGCCTGAGCTGTGGCTCTGACGACGGGCAGCCACCCAGGGAAGGGCCAGGGTCCGCGGAGCCAGGCCTGCGCAGGCTGCGGTGTGGAGGAAGAAAGACGCCTTTCTGTTTGAGGACACTTCCCGAGTCGGGGCAGAAGCGGGCAGAGGGAGAGGTCCCTCACCTCACTCCAGAGAGAACTGTCTGTCTATGGAGCACAAAACAGCATCCATGCGCTCCACAGGCCGGAGAGGCCACTGGCGCCTCAGCCGGCCTCCCCGCTGCAATGCTGCAAATGTCACAGCAGACAGGACAGGTCGTGCTTGGTTTGCTGGAATGGAGTTAATCTTCCATGGCCTCCAAATTTTATGTACTAAAAATAATCTGATGAAATAACGTACAAATATTCAATATTTTAACAACCCCTTTTAAGTTATTAAAAAATTGACAAGAAAACCGTTTTTCTAAATTAAACCAGTTACCAATAATGAGTTCAGTTATAGTCTGGGGAAAAGTATTTAGGAAATGTTTAAATACTACTGAGCTTGCATTTTAAATGATTGAACTTTGGTGATACATATTTTTTCACGCAATGTAAACATTAAAAAAATGAAGGATTTTAACTCACATTTAAGAAAATGAGAGTCAGAAAGATATATAATCTAGCAGCTGAAGAAACTGTAATTCCTAGAGGTTGTTGCTGAGTGGTGTGAGCCGTCAAGGAAGCTCACGCTCACGGGCTGCACGGCGGGGAGGGAGGGGGAGGACTCGAGGTGTCACAGGTCATAAGATGGCACATGTCACAGCGGCTACTTCCTCCCCGACCCAGCCACCAGCTACAGGAGATGTTCGGACAGACACCAGGAGGGGTGGACACACGAATGGCGTGGCCACCATGTCCCTATCAAGTATGCTTAATTTAAAAAGCTTCCAGAAGTCAGGTTATAAAAGGAAAGGGGTGAATTTGTAGTCTCTCCCCAGTTCCTTGTTCCTCCTGCCAAGTTTGTAGCTCAAAATAGCTTTTTTTGGTTACTTCTAAAGTGAGTTCTAGAAAAGACGAGCGGCCGTCATGTTGATCTCCGCCTACACTTCTACCGCAGCTGGTGAACACGTGCAGGGACCTGCGAGTGAGTCCGCGTGTTACACAACACGCTCGCTTGGCCAGAAGTCGGGACAACGCTCGGGTGGTCAACTGTTTTTCTAACCCTTGATTATGTACATTCTGGGGAGAAAACAGGAAAATGATACGAAAGTAAACATTTCAAGTGTGGTCACGCCTCACAGCACAATGTTCTTGGCATTCTTATACTGAATTATTGTTGAAAACTGCGTATTTTAATAATAATCTGGTTTCCATCTGGTCATGACCAAGCTAATATGGGATATAACATTACCTATGCTCTCAATAGTTAACTTATTTAAAACAGCGTCTCATCTCTAGTATATGCTGCCTTCAAAGTTGTGGCGATCCTCCTGTCTCAGCCTCGTGAGAACTGCGATTCCAGGGTGTGCACCACCATATCTACTTTCATTAACTTTTTTTTTTTTTTGAGACAGGGTCTCGCTTTTGTGGTTCAGGCTGGCCGGGGCTCAGCCTCCAACTCACATCACAGCAATCCTCCTGCCTCTGCCTCCGAGTGCTGGGATGACAGGCGTGAGCCACCACGCCTGGCACTGTGGTATGTGGTACTGGTTGCTGCTGGGCATTTTTGAGTCACCCAGTATGGTATGTGGTTACCGGGGAATCGAACCCGGGCCCTTGTGCTTGCAAGACAGGTGCTGGAACCACTGAGCTAACTCCCCGGTCCTCATTAACTTTTTAATACAGAAATATTAATTTAAAAATAAACTTAGTTCATAAATTATAGGCAACACCAACTGACTTTCTCCTAAGAAGTAAGGACTTACTCAAGTCATACTACCCTTTATTATTCTTCTATTTCCTCACATTTATAGTTATAGGTTTTATCCTTTATTATTCATGGTTTATTTTACATATGTTCAGCTTATTGTCCCATTCATTTATCAGTTAAACTTCTTTATTTTGTTGCTATACTCTTAACACATGTAATGGTCACGTTCCTCAGAAGGAATTTGTGCCTGTGCATAACATAACTTACTTCTTTTTTTCCAGTTCCCTTACTAACTTTTAAGTCTTCAAAGCAGACTACAAATTCACTCCTTCTACCAACTTTCTAATTTCCTTTTATAACCTGACTTCTGAAAGCTTTTTAAGTTATAAACCAGTCTATGTTTTATTTCAAAAAATTAAAAGCAGATATTTAATGTGTTGTCAATATTATCCATTTGAAAACTAATATGCTAGAATTATATTTCCAATTCTAGAGGTCTGTTTTTGAGGTGCTAGGGCCTGGCCCACATGCTAGGTAAGGTTCCAGCACTCAGCCACATCCCTTGCCCCGGAGTTCTGCTTTTATGATCTCTTCACCACCGGAAGGAGTATGCTACTAGGATAAAGCAAATGGATTTTCCTTTCTTAATTTCCATACTTGCTAAAAATGCGCCACACTTTTGTGGCTTGATGAATGGACTGTGCCATTATTGTTTAGCTTTTGATGTTACCTGGAGTTTCTACTGTGCTCACTTTATATTAGTTATCACATCCTCAAAGTTTACATTATCATTATGTGAAGGTTTGCGATAGCAGAAGTACAATTAAAATAAACTTTTCAAACTCCATTTTTGGTTTTTGCTTTTTTTTGAGACAGGGTCTCGCTTTGTAGTTCAGGCTGGCCCTGAGCTCAGCCTCCAACTCACATCACAGCAATCCTCCTGCCTCTGCCTCCCGAGTGCTGGGATGACAGGCGTGAGCCACCACGCCCGGCACTGTGGTATGTGGTACTGGGTGCTGCTGGGGTGAGTCTCCACGCCCAGTATTGTATGTGGTTACCGGGGATCGAACCCGGGTCCCTGCGCTTGCAAGACAGGCACCGGAACCACTGAGCTAAATCCCCAGCCCCCATTTTTGTTTTTTAATGCTAAACCAAAGACGACTATCCTCTGATGTCTGTACATATATAGCAATGAATTTCACCGATCTGGACTTTCAGTTTACAAACCACCTCTCATGATATTATTTTTGTCCATCCATAAAGTGGGTAATGTTTCCTCCATGTCACAGGTGACGCAACTCAAGACTGGGAGACTAGGATTTAACCATGATGACACAGACAGACAGTGAATTGCAAGTTTAAGACCTGGAATCAAGCTTCCTCTTTCAAAACCTGTGCTCTTGGCTCCCTCACAGCTGCCTGGCACGTGGACTATTTCTGCTTGTTTTATAGAAGTAAAACATCACGATTTTCTGATTTATAAGTTTTGCCATGAATTACAGCACTCCTGTGGAAACGAACACTATCCTTGTACTTATCACTAGATGTTATGGGGATGGATTTTTGTAAATGCACAGGCAGAAAGCAAGAAGAAGTAGGAGAAAAGCAGAAATAAACTAAAAAGCCACTATACAAAGAAACGCTACACTAGCAAACTGAATAATCAGAGAGGCCAAGGATCCAGTTACACAGGAGTCTGCACCACTCTGGGCTCTGTGGGTCACCTCAGTGACTTAACATTCACACAGAGAAGAAGGCAACGCCAGTCCTCCCCTGACAACCACGGAGCCTTTTGGGCTGCGCCGAGTCCTGATCGAGAGCTCCGGGGCTACTGGAGGCCGTCCGGGAGGAAACCAGGGTCCACTGAAGGCTAACATCGAAAGAGCCCATGAAAATTAAACCCAGAGAAAACGCATCGTTTGGTGGTAAAGTGGCTGCCCCAATTCACAATAAAAAAACCCATCCCAGGTTTAACTTGGACAATTTTTTTTTTTGGTGGTATCAGGGATCAAACTTGGGCCCTTACACTTCCAAGGCAGGCGCGGTACCATGTAAGCTAAATCCTTAGCCCTCGCAGTTTCAATTTGGAACACACAGATTTATAGAGACTAGCTAATAGGCCTGAGTCAGGTAAGTGGGAACTAACATCTTGTCTTAAGCATCAAGTCTACTACCACTCTCTAGTACCAAGGAAGAAAACTGCGATCCACAACACATTCTTGGTAAGACAGTAAAGATCATTAACTATCTTCTGAATAATGGGCTAAAGGGATATTAAACAGCTAAGTTCACCAGTCTAAATACTTTTGTTTATAATTTCCTCCTCATCTTGCATCTTTCTTCTATTAAAAAAACAGGTGATGGCTACAGATTTACAAGAAATAGCAAAAACAATTTCAGTTCACCCCTGCGAATGTTTCCTGTTCTGTTGGTGGGGACATCAGTAAACAAATCCTGGCGCTTTGAGGTTCTGGAACAAATAAATATACACCAATACACCCATGATTAGAAGTCAGCTGTCAGGGGAAACACCTCCAAGTTAGTTAAAACCTTATACAAACCACATCATAAAATATGACGGAGACTTCTGCTGATTTGCTGGCCATAGGAAGTCTTGCCTATTTTCTGCTGCACTTCATCCTATGTAGACAGTGGTACTGTGCATCTTAGAGAGGCGAGACGTGACTGTTCCTATGTATTATTAGTCAAATGTGTAAGGTGCTCTGGTTTGACAGAGATTGCTGAAGGCTACTTCTTATCACCAAACTAAAAATCTTTATCAGTTAATATTCACGAAGCACCTACTAAATAGAAATCTCTTGCCCAGTGAAACTTTATTCCATCATACATGAAGCAAAGGACAATTTTTGTTTTTATGGTTAACATTTATTAAAGACCTTAAATGTACTTCCTTACCATTTTATAGGGAGCAACTTATCCTGTGGTTTGGGTCAGGGGTATAAAGCCTTGCTAAACTGCAAAAGGAAAGGTAGTGGTTGTTGTTTAATTGTCTTGCTTTATCTAATTACTGATGTTCAGACCTGAATAATGTTGAATCAGTAGAAAGATACATTATATTTTTAAAAGACCAGATTCTCTGGTAATCAGCGTTTTGTTGTGTTCACAGACTCAAGTCTTGGCCCCAGTGTAAAAACTCCCTGACCAACTGTAGGGAAGTCAGTTTGGCTTCTGGCCTCAGTTAGGGAATGTCTCAAGTCCCTCTCAGCTCGGGAACTCCAGGCTTTCCCTGCATTGGTCTCTAAGGTTAAGCAGGAGGCCATGTGAAGCCTGCACAGAGCCAGGCCACAGAACCTGCACACAGTGCCTGGACTTGGCTGGGACGCCCGCCCCGGACACCCACCCTGGGCACTGGGCTCCAGCAGGCCTGCGTCTGGCTGCCGGCAGTGACTTCTCGGCCGGCTCATACACCACATGATCCTAGCAGCTCAGCTGTCAGCGATCCAGAGCCGCGGCATTTTTGGAAGCTCTGCAGGTCTAAAGTCTTTCCTGTTTGACTGACTCAAGACTCAGGAAAGCAGAGCTGTGAAAAAGCAGAGCTGCTTTTGTTTGGTGTTTACTATCGTTGCTGTCATTTTTACTCCCCTTGACGGTTTTAGCTGTGTGCAGAGTGGTGCACGTGCAGGGTGTGTTTCTGCAGACCCCAACCCCGTGGACGACTCTGTCCTCCCGTGCTTTTCCTGACCTCTTACTCCTCACCAGTAACTGCTCACATCTGCCTTCTATTTCCACGTCTGTTAACAAAATAGTTCTTTCTCTTCAAGCGAGAGCTATCAGAACTCATTTCATCCTGTGACAATAACCTTACTCTCTGAGGATAAAGAATTTCCTATCATAATAAAGAAAAAAAAATAGGCAGATATAAAATGTCGCTTGGGTTGAGGAAATGCTGACCTTCCTCTGATGAAAAATACAGTGATGGGAAGAGAAAGGACTGAACTTGCACCGGCCGGCTACTAGCACTGGGAGCTTTACATCACGCCACGTAACACGCACTTCACCCCGGACGGAGATCTGAACCGTGTGGGCCAGGGCAGCGCCCACGCACGGCCATTACACAGTGATTCCGCCACTGCCTGAAAACTATCAAACAACACAATTCCGCCGCCCGAGGAAATCAGTTTAATAATATTAAAAGGCAAATAGATAAATACTACATTATTTTTTAATACAGTAAAAGAATTATATACCTCTGTTGAGAGGATGACAATAAGCATTTTGCACTTAACTGCTGTTTATCATTATTTCATTTTCCTACTTTCTGTGTATGAATGGGTTTTTGTATCCTCCTATTAAAGGTGCAGTTCTATTAAAATCATTTACTTCACCCTCAAAATATTTTACCACAGCCAACTTCAAATATTTACCCTCACTTGACAAGCAAGAGACTTTTTAAAGGACAGAAAACAGTCTACACAGATGGCTTACACTTTTGAACTTTACTTTGTCCATAACTACAGAACCAGGAGTTTCCTGAGCACAACTTGGAGTCATTCACTTTTCATTTGTCTGTAGGTCCACTCAGGTGCTCCTCCTCCTGCAGAAAGGGACTGAACTACTCGTACACGCGCTGAGGAACCAGGCACACGAAGAATCGACAGACATGGCACCCAGAGTAAATCGGAATATGTCAGGATTAGAAACAAAAAGAAGAAAATCAAGCCTCTAGCAACACTGGCACGAATATTAAGTTACAAACTGAATCTGAACTTAGGAGTACTCCATAGGGACAGAAATTTCTCAAGCGTGGTCAACTGTAAAAAGAGTGAAATCCAAGTGTGTTCCTAAAGGTTCATTTCAGTCAGATTCAATGAACCCTTGGAAAAATCAATTACAATCATGAGTAAATGGATAAAGACTTTGCTATACTTGAGAATATGCAAAGCTATAACCTCTAGGATCTGTAAGGTTTGTTTTAACTACTACAATAAAGTTCTCGTGTGGGAGACAGTCTATGTTTTATGTATTCATTCAAAATTTAGACTCTGTACTATAAAATGATAGGTGTTTAAATTTAAATACATGAAAAATAAAAATAAAAAAAATTATCAGCTATAAAATGGGCCAACTTTAAATTACAAGTTAAACAAGACTCCTTCCAAAACTGTAAAACTTTAATACATAGAGAAAAGTACAAAATCATAATAAACCTTCGCTTAGTGAAATATACATATGTTTTAATATAAACACCCATGTTACTGTGGATAGGTCAAGAGACAGAACTGCCCAGGGGCAGAGGCTTTCTGCACTGTGCCCCGAGGGAGCCCTTACCCAGTCGGTCCTACCACTTCCGCATCATCCGCTACTGACCCCATTTTAAAACTGATGACACAGATAGTCCGTAGTTCTTCGACTGGCTTTTTCTCTTAGACATTTTAAAGATTCATTCATCATTTTCTTTTGAATTGGTGAACAGAATTCCACTGCTGTCATGCAGCTCTCAGCTGCACGGTTAGATATTTCGGGTGTCTCTAACCTGCCCACAGTGAAAGCCTCCAAGAAGATTCTGACGACATACGTAGCAGTGTGAAGCGGCTGCATCACAGGTGACGTTCACTTTTACTCTACAGGACAATACCTGACAATTTCAAACTTCACTTGACTCATTCATATTGCCACCAGCAGTCTGACGGTTTCCTTTGCTCCATATATTTTTTTAAATCAACTACTGACGCCACTGCACTAAATTCTTTGATGGGATCTCAGTGGGTGTTCTCCTGACTGCTCAGGAGCACGGAGCATATTTCTCAGGTTTACCGGCCATTAGGTTTCCCTGTCGGGGCACCAGCTATCAAGTCTTTCGTGCATTTTCTACTGCATCGCTACCTTCTTGTTAGTAATCTATAGAACTTCATACTTATTTTTGGATACAAGTCCTTTTTGGTCACACATGCTTCCAACTTTTTCTGGTATTCCATAGCTTATCTTTTACTTCTATTAGATCTTCTGTGTCCATATTGTACTCTTTATATTTATATACTCGATATTTACTATATTTATCTTATATTCCTATATTTATCAGTTTTTCAATATGGAAATGTTCAGACATTTCAAATACATAAACAATGCCATAAATTGTTATATATTTCATCAGCTTTTATAATTGCTAATCTTTTCAGGTATACCCCTCTCTCTCCTATATTTGTTGAACTGCCTTGAATTCAAGGTTCCATGCAATTTTATCTAAAAATACATCAGTATTTATATCTCAAAGTTAACAGTCTTACTAAACTATATGGCTTCTGAAAATATAATGATTAAGTTTTAATATAGTCATAAACCAATCAGTGTTAAAAACGTTACCACATCTCCCAAAAGGTTTACAACCGGCTTGACTCAGGGTTCGGTGCGGCTTAGACTTGGTAGATAAGTCATTTAAATTTTCCTTAACATACAGTCTCCCTTTATTTTTTTTTTTAAATGTCATTTTACTCAATGATTAAATCTTTTTTTCCTAAAACCTCTCTCATTCTGGATCTTGTTTATTAAAGTTTGATAGTGCCAATCGACTAGGTACTCTAATTGTCAGACTATCAATGGGTAATTAGAGAGGTTCAATAGCCTGGGCTGGACATTTTGGCAAAGGCTGTAGAGGCAATGTATTTCCTATGTGTTATATCATGAGACACAAGATACTTCCTAGTTTCTTTTTTGTGGTAAGATTTATCAATAGATCTAGGTGTGTCAGCCTTCACCACTCAGCAAGTTCTGCATCAGTCTTGTGGGGACTTTAAACAGCCACTGATGATCACACTGATATGTCCGGTGTGCACTAGGGATTAGAAAATGTGCCTCTCGGGCAGGGGCTTTAGTTCAGTGGTTCTGGTGCCTGCCTTGCAAGTGCAAGGTCCTGGGTTTGATCCCCGGTAACCATATACAACATTTCTGGGCATAGTGACTCACATCTACCAGCAATCAGTACCACACCACAATGCAAGGCTTGGTGGCTCATGCCTGTAATCCCCAGCACTCGGGAGGCAGAGGCAGGAGGATTGCTAAGTTACATAGTGAGTTCGGGGCCAGCCTGAACTACAAAAGCAAGACCCTTTCTCAAAAAAAACCCCCCCAAAAACCAAAAACAAACGCCGCTTGCTTCCCTCAGCGCCATGTACCCAGTGAACAAAGCTGCCTCACTGCCACCCACTACCCTGCTTGCTGGCCTCCTCACACTCGCTGGCCTTGTCATACTCTGTATTTTCAGACAGAAGCTACAACTTACGCTGTTCAGTCAAACTGCTTTCACCAATACCAAGGTGTTCTGGGTCTCAGAAATCCATTCTGAGGAGAAAAGCTGGAGGCACGAGGTCACTTTCACACACCAGCTCCCACTAATTACGACTGCTCTTAGGACAAACGACGAGAGGCAGCAGAAAATGTCTCCACGCTGGCCTAGGATCTGCCCATCCAGTATCAAGATTCCTCTGTCTGGACGACAGCAGAGATGTCTCCAGATTCTTTCCATCCCCTTTACCCATCAAGAAAGGCTGGGACGGCAGGGAGTGGGGCTGGATCTATGATCCTGGCTTGTTTAAAATGACAAGTTTCAAGTAAATCAACTTTCATTTGAGTTGCAAAAATTCAGACCCAACCCTCCTTTCTGTCCCTTCTACCTCAGGTAGAAGGAAATAGGAAATAAACAATTTATGAAAATGAGAAAACCATATATGTAGGGTAGAACAGTTTTACGAAGCAAACTTTTGGATATTTTGTGAGAGGTGGTTTTTTTTTAGTACCAGGCCCTGAACTTGTGACCTCGCGCTTGTGAGACAGGTGCCGGAACCTCTGAGCTACCCAGCTCTAAAAGGTGGTTTTTAAACTTTAAAACAAACCTCCAATTTCTTTTCTTTTTTTTTGACAGGGTTTTGCTGGCCCTGAACTCACTATGTAGCTCGGGCAAGCCTCGAACTCACAGAAATCCTCCTGCTCTGCCTACCAAGTGCTGGGATTACAGGTGTGAGTCACTACACCTGGCACGGTCATGTGTAGTTCTGACTGCTGGTGGGCGTGAGTCACCATGCCCCGCACTGTTGTATGTGGCTACTGGGGATAAAACCCAGGACCTGGTGCTTGCTAGGCAGGTGCTGGAACCCTTGAGCTAAATCCCTGGCCCAAACCTCCAATTTCTAAGAAGTTAAGGTAAAAATACAATTAAAGTAAAATACAATTAAAATGTCTGCCACTTTTCCAGTAGAGCTATTAAAGATGTAAAGTCTACAAACAGAAAACATGCAACTAGAATGCTTTGATGCTCTTCCATGTAGCCATGCTGCTGAGTATCAGAAAACACCTTAGAACATTATTTAATCCTTAAGACTGGTTAGTGAGACTTTAAAAAGAGCTGACTGTATTTTTGATATTATTATAGCTCTTATTTCCACAAAATTTTGAATAAATCTCTTTAATTAAAAAGTTTAAGAATGTTGTAAAGGACCAATGTCAAATGCAATTTGTTTTAAAAAGTGAATAAAATTTTCTCTACAACAAAGATCTCAGGAGGGTCTTGAAGAGTTTATATTTAGGTTCTAGGTGAAAGATACATCCGCATAGGGTGGTGTGAGAAGTAGCATGGTAACGTATTTAACGTACATGGGTGTGCACGTGTGCGCACACACATACACACATAGGCGTGCATACTTTAATCCTAAAAGTTTACCTAGAAAAGTAGCAGGTACTCTTGACAAGGATAACTTGGAGACATCACAGAAGCAGATTAAGAGGTTCATCAATAACTTCTACATACATTTTATCATCTACTATATTTACCTGTACTGTATTTTACATTTAGCAATATAGTCCACGTTTATGAAGAAAGCTTTTAACGCTAAAGAACTCATGGATGTTTTTAACTTACTTTACAATGACACATGTGGAAGTCATTTATAATATTTTGAGCAATGAGTTTTAATCACAGAAATAATAAAGTCTAGATCTTACACGGGCGCCTGTCTCGGATGCATCCTACCCAAGTTTTTCCTCAAAGTTCAGAATGGCCATGAATGCAGACACAGCTAATTGGAAAGTATGATGTGAATGCTATGAGCAGTCAAGAGAATCAAAAGAAACAGTCTATGAGACTAAACTTAATTATTGGTATTAAAAGTTCACTGCAAATGGAGAAAGCTCATGTAACAAGAGACAATCTTTATAGTCTTATGTGTGAACCCTATTCTATGAGATATTACTGAGTATTTATATTGAAACTAGTCACATATTACAGAACCTGCACTATAAATGGTGCAGTTATGGCTCTCTGGACACTTCCTCAACATCTGTGTGTCCCAGTATTCAATACAGTAAAATAAAATGACTATTAAGTTTAAATTTTTATAAGGGTGTTTTAAAAGGAATACATTTGAACAATGTAGAAGAACAACAAAAACAGATTAAGCTAGTCCGTTATCACCTCACCGCCCGAGGCAAATGATCTCTGGTCGTTCCATCCACAACAAAACTTTTTTTTTTTTTTTTTAGGTTTTTTTTTTTTTTTTTGAGACAGGGTCTCACTTTGTCGTTCAGGCTGGCCCTGAGCTCAGCCTCCAACTCACATCACAGCAATCCTCCTGTCTCTGCCTCCTGAGTGCTGGGATTACAGGCGTGAGCCACCACGCCCAGCACTGTGGTATGTGGTACTGGTTGCTGCTGGGTTGAGTCTCCACACCCAGTATTGTATGTGGTTACTGGGGATTGAACCCGGGCCCTTGTGCTTGCAAGACAGGCGCCGGAACCACTGAGCTAACTCCCCGGCCCAACATAACTTTTTTTAAAAAAAAACATTTTAAAATATGTTAGTTAAGATTTTGAACCTCAGTTGAAAACAAAGAAAAAGCTGGTTAAAGTGGTGGTGACAAAGGAGAGGTTGAAACAGATCTCTGTATTATACAAGGGTCACCGTTCTGGTTTGGTTTTACTGTTGTCAGTTCAGGCGAGAAGCCCTAGGTCTTCACAATTCGGAGAAATGATTTCTGAGCTGACAGGGAGCCAAAAGGGCACGAGGACCATGAGGCCAAGCAGAGAGGCTGCGAGGAAGGCCGAGATCGCACCGACAGTGGCACAGGCGCTGCTTTTATTCTCAGCAGCTCTGAGCCTCCGCAGGCGGAGAAGAGCTGCAGGCTGGGGAGGGAGCGGATTCAGTCTGAGGACACACTTTAAACAAGTATCCTGTGATGTCTTCAAAAAAATCCTACAGAAATTATATAATCACACAAAAAGTTAACCAGTAAATACCATGTTCAAGAAATATTTTGGTGTTTCTATTCTGAGAAAAATGTGAAAGATTAAAATTCACAGAAAGGGCCGGGGAGTTAGCTCAGTGGTTCCGGCGCCTGTCTTGCAAGCGCAAGGGCCTGGGTTCGATCCCCAGTAACCACATACCATACTGGGCATGGAGACTCACCCCAGCAGCAACCCGTACCACGTACCACAGTGCCGGGCATGGTGGCTCACACCTGTAATCCCAGCACTCGGGAGACAGAGGCAGGAGGATTGCTGTGATGTGAGTTAGAGGCTGAGCTCGGGGCCAACCTGAACCACAAAGCAGACCCTGTCTCAAAAAGCCTAAAAAAAAAAAAAAATTCACAGAAAAGAAGGCAAAGGTAGATAGGGGAGTCCCAGTCAAAATGGAGTGAATAAAATGCGCACACGGTAGGACGGGGCACAGCTTAAACCAGCCTGACCAGTCCAACCCTGTCAGAGACGGAGAGCAGCACGACATACTCGAACCCCCGACTTTCCAATTTATGAAAGTAAATCGCTGTGCTTTATTTTACCAAAATCGAGGTAGTTCTTCAGTGTGCTCAGTCAGTCACACAGGTGCGCCTCTCCCCGAGCCCACGAGCACAGCTCTCTTCAGCGGTCTGTCAGGTCACACAGGTGGACGCCCTCAACACTGTCTTCCTTCTCCTGAGGCTTCTGTGTGTGGGAATGGCATGCACACTCTCCTGCACAATACCTGTGTTTCTCCTGTACCACGGTGGTAATGTTACAACATGACATCTGATTATTCTCAAAGATCACGTCGGAATGTATGAGGAGCAAATAATAAAAACGTCCAGATCTTGATTACTTTCTACTTCTAAAACAGCTGTGACCTCATCTTCATTCTTTTTATTTTTTTATTTTTGCCTTTTTCTAAAAGAGTACTATATATGATAGCCAGTGTATATCTGCTATTCCATTTCCAGGACTACCACCCCCAAGGCACACTTACTAAACAGATATAGGATTTCCCACCCAAGCAGTACTAATCCTAAGCTTCCAACAGAATTTTCATATAATACTTGTATATAACAAAATACATAAATGAAATACATAATACGTATATATACATAAAACGTATACATAATACGTGTATTACGTATAATACGTAAAAGCATTTTCTAAAAGAGCTAACTGAGTAGGAGAAGTGACTTTCACATAGTGGATCACATTCTGAGCTCGGATAACAGAAGCCTCCACCTGTCAAGCAGGAGGACGGAACTACAAAGACTTTGGAAGCACGTGTCTCTCTAGGACAGTGATGGTGACTCTTTGAGGCCTGACTGCCCACAGTGCAACCCAAATGCGTACATCTGTCACAGAGTGCCAATGTTGCACTGAAAGCTGACCGCTCAGCTGTCAGGATGATGCCAGGCAACCTGGCTCGGGGCCGACAGAGAGGGCTCCGCTGCTCCCTGAGCTACCTGCACAGGTGGATCGCTGCTGCAGGTAGAAGGCTCCATTCGGCTGTCACAGGAAGGCACGTGGGAATGCTGGGGCTCCAAGACCCTGTGTTTGCAGTACAGGTGTGGGTGAACGGTGGTGCCCGGGAAACTCTACCATGCCCGCCCTGCAGGAATCTGAAGCTTGTCATCCACAGAAGGCAGAAAAATCCAAGTCCAGCTTGATTCCTGACTGGACCGATTCGACTCCCCTCCAGCAGCCGAACATGAGCCCATATGGATGTACAAAGAGCTTTACCTCAGTGTGCTTAAAGCTCACATTATGTTTGGCACTTGATTAAAAATGGTAAGACTGATACACAAACAACACTAAGAAACCCACCATCCAGAAAGTCACAGTAGACTCTCACATGACTCAGCTTCAGGAATATCAGGCAAGGGTTAACATATGGTTTGCTAGCATTGAAGTGCTGAAAGGTCTAGTGAAAAAAATTAACTCGAGTAAGTGATTGGAAAATTTTTGGAGCAAGACAAGAGCTATGGAAATATTTAAAATTAAAAAGACAACATTAAAAGTGACGATTCCTTTGGTGAGCTCAAGAGCACCTGATGTTATTAAGGACGTATCAGTGAACTGGAAGGAAAGTCAACAGAATTTATCTAACCTACAATATGAGATGTGGAAAGAGAATACTCACAAGCTGTAGGGCATTATCAGAAGCTCTAACATACTCATAACATAAGAAAAAGGAGACAGAAAGGCGCTCAAAAATATTGGAAGAGAAGATGACCAAGGACTTCCCAAAATGTAAGAGACGCCATCAGAAGTCATCAAAGACAGATCCAAGGTGCCACTCGAGGACACACCCTCCAACTCAGTACCTAGTGCGTCACAGAGAGGCTAAAAAGCAGGTACACAGCAGGGATCACAGAGGCGCCTATCAATATGGGGACGGACTAAGAGCACTGCTTTTCACCAAAGAAGCTGTATCAGAAGAGAGGCAGCAATCAGACTTTGTAGGAGGTGGAAGTGGGGAAGAATGCTGAGTGACATACAAGTACCACCTGTCCATGAAGAAGGCAGTCATTATGGATTGGACCACGTAGTAATAACCACAAAAGAGAACAGAGAGGGAGAAGGGGAAACAGTAAAGCTGCAATGGACAAAGGCAGTGAGTGCTACTCTGGGCTTCACCAGTGATGTCCACTGACAGCTGGTCTACCAGACAGAGAAGCACGGCGCCTGGCCTCTGTGAAGTCCTGCCCCAAGGCCACAGTCCAAGTCCGGTCATGGGAAAAACATTGGACAAACCCAAACAGAGAGCACCTTACAGGACACTTGGCCCATCCTCCGAGTCTGGCAAGGTCATGGAGAAAAACCTGAGAAGCTGTCACAGATGAGGAGGGACTACTAAGATGTGATGGCTCAGTGTGATGTGGCATCCTGGATGGCATTCTGGAACAGAAAGAAGGCACTAATGGAAAAGCTGGGGGATCCAAGTGCGGTGCAGAGGCTGGTTAATGGAACACTCTGTGTGGGTTTCTTAGTTCTGAGCAGTGTACCAAAGATGTCACCATGAGGAGAAATTACTGGAGACGGGCAGGATACTTCTACACTAGGCCATTTCCCTGTAAATTTACAGACTAGTCCAAAGCAAACAGTTTACAGAGCAACAAACAAGTAACTGAAGTAACTAGTACAAGAAAAAGGAGGCCGAGGGGCGCAGCTGAAGCTGTGGCTGCTCCCTCTTGCACCCTGTGAGGAGCACAGCTCACTGTGCTCACTCGATCCTCAGTCCTCGGTCCTCGGGTCTCGCTGCTGCTGTGGTCCCGCCAGAACCTTCCACCCAGACTCACTGCTCGGAAGCCGGTCAGCCCTCTGCGCTCACCCTGCAGCCGGCACTGTCGGCTCTGCTTCCCACAACCACAAAACCGGAAGAATCTGCAGTGTTTTCCCACCCCAGCTGGGTAGACGCACTGTAGTCTCAGACTGCTAAAGACAAGTGTGCTAATTTATTTTTTAATCATATTTTTCTAAGGTTCACATTTTGTTGGGCTCTGAGGTACATTAGGTGAGAGGTAATGATCAGTCTCCAGCACTGTCAGGCTGGGCTCAGACCAGCACTGGGGGAGCTGTGGTTTCCACACTTACAGTTTTTAACTGCTGCCTTCGTTCACTGTGTTAATCTATTCCCATCAAGAAGTACTGGAAAAAGATGCAAGATAAAGATCGCATTTTCTAAAACTTGCACAAGAACTAAAAATTGCTAATTCTGTAGGCTTACCCCAAGTAACTGTACTTCTTAAATGTGTTGTATGTGATCAAGTTTCTTATGTTAAGAAAATCAAGATCTCTCAATCTATAAAGCTTCCCCCTTGCTGGCGTGAGACGGGAGAAGTGAATGCAGACGGTCCCGGGCTCCAAGCTTACTTCTTCCCTTAGAAACTGAACACAAACAAGGAGAGATTTTCTTAAAGCTCAAATTTCAAGAATTTCAAACAGACATGGAAACAGTTTTTGATGCATACAGAAATGTAACAGACTCTTTGCAATTTCTTGACAAATTTTCTTATATAATTTATTATCTGCTACATAGAGAAAACAGAAAAATTTCTTTGTAAAGTATGCACATTACTAAGGAAATGCTAATATAATTCTAATAACACAATCTTTTTAATATGTTGATCTAATTTTTAAAACTAAAGCTACTTACATTCTATTAAAAAACAGAAAATAATTTAAAATTCTTTCTAGAGTTGTAATGTGTTAGGAAATCCTAAACTAGCTGAATTATACTGATTTACAGATTGAAAAAGACCAAGAATCCAAGATTAGTGGAAGAAAGTAATTGTGTTAGGGCAGGAGCTGGCCTCTCCTTCCTTCTCACAATCTTTCTATGATTTAACTTCTTTAAGGTGCTGCAGTCTCACCGGGCTGGGCATCTGCCAACAAACATTGATGCTCCTGTACCCTGGAAGTGGGCATCCTGTACTGGGGACCCATACAAGGCAACTCTGTACCCAGCTCTTAAGTGGGAAGCAGGAAAGTGGGAATCATGTATCCATGCGAGGCTGTCCCAAGGCTTCTGCCCAACCTGGCCCCATTGGTCCTACGCCAGGAGAAAAACCACTAAATTTTAAGAGTTCTAGAATAGTCTTTAAATTAAAAAGTCAACTGCAGTGGCAGAGTACAAAGCGATATGAGGGGCACAAAAGAGCAATGTAAACCCTCCTGGTGCTCCCGTCCTGACCTGCTTCACCATGCTACTCCCCAGCAAGCTCCTGCTCCAGCACCCCAAAACCTAGGTGTGGAATCTCATTAACGTGCTAATAATCATCTTACAGCCACTATAACACAGCATGATTTGTTTCAGAAAGTTTATTCTAAATATCTGATTACTAGATTATAACATGACCTTCTGGAATAGTGTCTATTTGTTAATTCCTGGTTTCAAACTCAGGGTCAAGTAATAATACTTTTATAAGCCTGAGCAAAAAAAATCACATGTTTATTTAATTTTGTGATTTGTATTCTTAGAACAATAATTTTGGTACTCAATTAACAAATAAGCCATGTATTTACAACATGAAAATATGCAAAACCATAAGAGTAATGAGATTTATAATAACAGGTCATTTACACTTAAATTGATTAATTTATTCATGAATCATGTATTATACTATAGGTCAGGAACTGTTCTGGGATAAAAGAAAAAGACAAATGTTCTCCATTTCTAGGGTTATTTCAATCGAATAAAAGGAAACAGATGTAGAAATGATGGCTCAGGAATTTCTAAACACTAACCAGTGACATTAATTGCACATTTGAGAAGCCCTGCAAATTTCATAGAAAGTAAAGAGAAAAAATACAGCAAGATAAGTGATAAGAAAAAGCTCACAACTAAAGACAGAGATCATTCAGTAGTCTGAGCAAAAGAGATTTCCTTCTAAGAACAATTAGTTTTACAACGGACTTTTCAACATACCCAACAGAAGTGAGAAGACAAGGTAGAAAATAATCTTAACCCAGACTACTATCTCTAGAGAAAATATTCTTTCAGAAAGAAGGTAAAACAAAAACATGTTAATGAAACAAATAACAAGCACAAATTACAACTATTTTTAGAGATTTCATTTGCACTGGGTGAGCTTCTCCACCATCACACCCGTGGGCCACATGAGGTAATTACTCAACAATGGCCACAGGCACTGCACTTTAAAGAGACCACTGTTTGCCAAGCCACTAAAGACAAGTAGTACTTAGAAGCAATTCAAATGTACTTAGCAGCCAATGAGAAGCAGACGACTAAGAAAGAATACGTATCAACTTGTATGATATTTGAGTTTTACCAACCGAAATCACAGTCAGACAAGTATTACATGTTCTCAATTATATGTGGAAGTCAGAAAGAGAAGACAATAGTGATTACGAGAGACTGGGAAGGCTGGGGTCGGAGGAAAGATGGTTTACAGGTCAGGGGCGCAGGGCAGGTGAACGGGAGGAATCACTTCCAATGTTCCGCAGCACAGCAGGGTGAGGGTATCTGACAACTAAGCAGGTATTTCCAAATAGCTCACAGAAAGGGTTCAGCACGATAGGTGTCTAAGACGACAGGACAACTACTTCAGTTTAATCACTACCTGGAATATATACGTGTGATAGCTGATGTTTAGATTTTTAAAATATGAAGGTAAAAGATGCATTGCCATTGATATGTCAAAACACTTCACTGCTTGAACACGCACCCGTATCATTCCTGCCACTTTCTAAACAGCTCTGGAGTCATCTTTCCGGGCTTTAGTTGCGCTGCTTGGGCTGCCCTGATGTCCTGCATCAATTTAAAACATGCACCTTTCACAGTCATCTGACACTGGGGAGGAGCCAGAAGTTGCACCGTGACGGATCTGTGGGCAGGTGGAAGAGAACACACTAACGTCTGTAGGAGCACAGCTGTCCATCGGATGGCCCATGGCAGCAGCATTTCCTGTATTTCCATCACGCCTCGTAAAGCCACTCATGAAGGAGGACCTCAGGACTGCTTCAGAAAGTGGTGAGAATGATGGTGTGTCTGAGGACGGGGGAGTATTTTGAGGGGGATTAAAGGCAATGTGTCTGTTTTTCTTTAAGTTTATTTTGAGACAGGGTCTCGCTCTGTAGTTCAGGATGGTCCTGAACTCAGCCTCAGACTCGGCAATCCTCCTGCTTCTGCCTCCCAACTGCTGGGATTACAGCTATGAGACACCACGCCTGGTATTAATGTATCTTTTACTATAACAAATATTCAAACTGTAAACAACTTTGTATTCTGGTCACACTTCATACATGTACTGGAATATCACAATGTGCCTCATGTACAAGGGTGTTAACTAAAAGTAAAAATAAGGCCACAGACAATGGTGCAGTTCAAATCCAGCTTAATGAGAGACTGCTTCAAAATAAAAAAATAAAGAGCTGTGAGAGCTCAGAGTAGAAGTCCTGGGTTCAACTGCCTGTACTAAAAAATAAGTAGACAGATAAAATTTGTAAATTTGAAATGCCTTCGGTTTTTCTATCTGGACTGATTTTACAAATGGTTTTAAGGTACAAAGTTTATCACTTTTCCATCCAATGCATTGTTGCACATACTTAAGTCATCACTGGTAATAAAAGGTGACAAAAGATGATTCTAAGGCAGCTGATTTTCAAAATAGTTTAAGTCTGATTTAATCTTCTCAAAGCGAAGGCATCCTTCAACCACCTCTGCATGTCTGATAACATACCTGACATATGTTTCACACAGTGAATTCCCACTGTTAGTTTGCTCTAACTGCAGAGCAAAATTATGACCAGACAGGTAGACATTTCCTCAGCTCAATCTGAGTAACGGGGAATTCTGTCACTTAGGAAAAACATGTGTAAAAAGAGGAATAGGACTGATGATTATCTTTCTTCTCTTTAGAGGAGAATAGAGCTATATTTCTCTGATTCTGCTAAGTATCAACACACAGCTGACACAATTTTAAAAGGAGTAATACATAATCAAAAAATAAAATCCCCCAACATCACACAGAATTATACACTGAAAAATACTGCTGATCTCAGAACAATGACATGGGAAGACAGCCTTGCGTATGAACCTTGTAATCAGACAGACACGAAGTAATTTTCCTTTTCTAAAACACACACACACTATCTAGAGTTAACAATTAAAACTATGGAAGAATTTGTCTGTGAACTGTCCCAATTTAGGTGTGTGCCAAGGTGTCTTTACACTCTTGCATTCAAATAAATGAAATTCCCCAATCCCCTTCCATGTCTCAAAAAGTCGCTGACTGCAGGAAAACAACAGAAATTATTCTCTGGAAGTGAATCAGAAGGCAGACCATCGCTCGGCGGCCAGCATATGAATCAGCAGAGCTTCGTATAAAAAGTGTCAAGTTCGAAAACAACCCAACCAGGACTCTGGAAGTAGTGGCTGCCTCTCCCCTTTCTTGGATCACCAGCCACGCATCTCTGCACTTCCGACCGGGTGTAGCAGAGGAGCACGCCCGCGGGTCATGGTTGTGACTTTCAAAGAGCAGCCAGCCACCAGCGCTAGGGACTCAGCCAAAGCAGGTAGGAAACTACAGCCTGTGACAACAGGTCTGTGTGATCATCATGTGAACAGATGAAAAGCGGGGATGGGCAGTAGCTGCTGCTTTCTCTAGCTGATCAAAGTAAGGTACTTCTTTTCTGTGCCTCATAAGATTTCGATGCCTGCAATCTTATTCTGTTTCACTAAGTGATGGTCAAATAAAAGCAACTAGTTCTGACTTTTCTGCATTTGTAGACAATTCAAACGGGAGGAGGAAAGGGCAGAACTAACACTAAAGTGAGTATGAGATGTTGCGCGACTTCAGTGAGGCCTCACTCTGCACTTGCACTTCTGCCCTCACCTGTGAAATAAACATCTCTCACAGCCAAAGAGAAGCAGTACCACTAAGCACAGAGTTTTTATGTAGTAGATTTCAGTAGAGCAATTTGAACTCATTGCAGTGTTACAACCAGAAAGTATAGAGACCTTCCCGTCCTCTGAGGGCTCAGCTGCCAACATAAGATGGCTTTTCTCTTTCTATAAAGGAAATGTCAAAGAGGTGGGAAGAAAAGATGAAGCAGAAGTACAAAAATGCTTAACTGAAAAACATGCTTTTCATTTTTTCTGACATATTCTTAAAACCCACGAAAATGATTTAGTTGTTGTACTTCAACAGCACTTATATTAGTGGTCTACAGATGTATAACTTCAACATCAAAAAGGCTTTCAGCATGAACCCCACAGGTACGCTGACAGTATGGTCTTATTATTGGCTTCTGAATTCCTTCCTCCTTCAACTCTTGGGGAACTGTCTCTCACCACTTAATCATTCTAATTTAGTTCAACTCTTTTACTTTGTCTTGTTAAAATAATAGGCTTAAATTCTGGGAGGGCAGGGAGACACCCTGTCTTGTGGTTTCATGTACTTTTCTGTTCCGATCTGCTGAAATGTGTAACTCTAAAAAATACAACTTCACATACACTTGATCCCCCTTGGACTCGAGTCTCTTCAGCAATGCATGCTAGTATTTTTTGAATTTAAAAAATGATTTAGTCTTAAGGCTTCAATACTGTTTTTTGGCAGTCAGCGGTTTCAATGTAGTTTCAGCTCTTTGGACCTGTCCTGACAGTGCTTTCCCCCCACATGAGCTTCCAAGACCAGGACAACCAAAGGACTGGAATGCATGTGGAAGCCCTTAAAAGTTCCTTGTCCAGGTTCCACCAAACAAGTTATACTCACAGCTGGCCCCACACACATTTGACAGTTTTATAGAAACTTGGAGCACTATAAGTAACTCTAGAAATACTGGGGGGATCTTTGTTCTCACACCTAATTAATAAAGAAAATATGAGGTGGAGGGAGGGGTGCAAGTATCTGGGATGCATCATGGTAAAGGGCAGTTTCCTTTTGTCTTTCACATCCTTGACCCGTAAAACCCAGGTGAGTGCAGCCCAGGACCCAGTGTCCTCTCTCCCTGTCTATCTGGTAGACAGGAGGCAGTGCTGGTCGAGCACATTCAGGATGAAAACAAAACAAACAAACAAAAAACACAAACCAGATAAAATCCAGGGTGAAGAGGCTACCATGAGGAAAGATGCCACAGGTCTCCTCGCCAGCAAAAGAGGGCTCTCCATGCACCGGGTTGGCAGGCAGGACAGAGGGGCTTGGCAAGAGCTGCCCGGTGAGGGGCCACCGCGGTGGGGTGAGAAAGGCCCCTCAGCTGTCACTCTCCAGTGGAATTCCCAATTAAATTATACTGAGATTACAGGCAAGCATTACAAAAGTAAAATTCTACAGAACCAAGTTCATCTTTTGGGGTAACTGTAAATTCCTGTAGCTCTTATGCCTTTCTCCATCCACCCCAGTTGGCTGGGCATGTCATCCCCCTGACTTTATCCAGACCTTCTGTAAGACACACTGCTCTCTGCTCTGTACTACACAGAGACCTGTAATTTTTTAAGACACAGTAAGTTAAAATCCACAATAAGTTAAAAGCAATCCCAATCCTACATACAACAATATTAAAAAAAAGTCAATAAAACCTATAACCTTAAAGTGAGACCTATAAATTTTGGGGAGATTTTTATTGATTTTTAATTTTTTTCCGTTATTGAAATCTTTATTGGTACAGTACATATACACATCATGATTGCACTCAACAATGAGAATTTGTACCAATATGTGACACAAATTAATTCTCATTTTTTTTCCCATTCCCTTACCCATCCTACCACCCCTGCCTCCTATATACAAAACCATGTGGGACCTAAATTTTTAAGAATTAATAGCAAAGCTCATTAGTTTCAGCAAAATATTAGAGGAAAAAGGATAGAAGGAAAAAAAAAACTATAGAAAATGACGAGCTTAAAATAAGAGATGAACAGAAGTTATTTTATCTCCCTATTCTCAATAAAGAATGATAGGAATCAGGATATGATTCATATTTTGCTTCCATGTAAACAAACACATGTTTCCGACTTAAATGTAAGTGAGATTTTTGAGACATTGCATAACTGGAAAAAAATGACTGGAATTGGGAAAGTAGATTGGAATGAGAAAAGTGGAGTGGTCATTACTGCATTTCATTATGAAGAGAAAGACTATTACTGGATGTGATTCAAATCAATATAATTTATCTAACGCATTCTCGATGTCTTTTCGTAACTAATTGTTCGGTTTCCTGAGTATTCTTCCAGTGTTTCTGTGTGTACTTATCCACACCTTCACCCATTTATATAAAAGATAGCATAATATATATATATATATATATAGCTCTTTTATTCTGTATAAAGGGAGCTCACCTTTGTGTATGAATACACAGTGACTTTAGGATGACTATGGACCTATAGTGCAATGAATAACCTCACCCATATGCTAGTCCACTGATATGCAGAATACTCAGGAAATGCATTTGTGATTTTGCAATCATTCAAAGTCATTTAAAATTGTTTACAAAATGTTTTAGAGATAGGGCAGTTTAGGCTACCCTTGAACTCACTATGTATAGCACAGGCTGGCCTTGAACTCATGGCAATCCTCCTGTATCAGCTTCCTGAGTGGTGGGACTGCAGGTGTGTGCCACCAAGCCCACTTGTTTAAAGGACATGTTCCAACTTATTAAACTGGATTCTGTTGTGTCACTTATTCTCAAAATATAGGTTTAGACAAATGATGACTCACAATGGTCTTTAGGTCTATAGAAAATACCCAATGAATTGCAAGCATTAGTGTTTGTGAAAAAAATTATGAAAACTATTACTATAAAGTGCTAAATGAATTGGTTATACTAAGAAAGATTATTGTTGTTTATGTTCATCCAAGATACCTGAAGTAGTTTGGCAAATGGTATGACAATCTTGATTGTGTGTTTTTCACAATGCCTCAAGCACAATGTTTATACCCTTTACTCCAAATGGAGAAATATTCAAATGACTTATAATACTATGATGGCCAAATTATGATGTAGCTCTTAAGAGATGTTTTCTTTTTTAAAAAAAATCTGGAAAGTTATTTTTTATTTTTACCTTATTCAAGCAATGGTATTTTATTCTCAAAACCATTTGCTATTTTTCCTCCTCTGAAACACATTATAGCCAACTGAAGGAATGTAACAGGATATCTTGGTTAAGAGAAGTACATCTGATTAGTAATCTTGAGGCATAAACAGGTCAAACATGGCTTTATTTTTATTTTGATGAGTAAAATAAAAACTAATGAATTATTTTATTCCATCATCAAAAACACCCATTTTTTAAGGAGAACCTACCTCTCTTTTTCATAATTAAATTAACTTGTAAATTTACCAAACAAACATCACAAATAGTGATTTTTCCAACTGCTTTAACACTATCTTACTGTCTAGAGTTCTTTTTTCCCCCTCACAAAACTAAACACAAACTTCATGAATTTTTTTAAATGACATTTTGTGGGAAGACACAAAATAAGGTACACATAAAAATTTCAAACCCAAACACAATCATCTGTGGCACGGAGTATAACATGCTGGTGTAAATCTGCTGTTTGAGGTCAGATAGAAAACATGTCGCAATTTTGCCTTCCCAAGTGGGAACTGTATACTGTTTGGAGATGTCAGGACTGAGACTGGGGGAGCAAGGCTTCATGACAGCGCCTCTTAGTTTAGCCAAAAACATCATTTCAGAGATTTTGTTGTTTTGCTGAAATACTAAATATATTTACCAACTATTTTTAGGTTTCATAGGTTTTCACTGAGTGTTAACATTACCGCTAAATAATCAAAAATACAATCAACAAACTATTCTATTACTGCAATTCTGAAGAAAACTAACACGTTACAAATCTACACTGTGTAGGGTCATGTTACAACTTCTCTCTGGTCAGTTGCTGTAACCAGAAGAGACATGCACACCCTATCTTTAAACACACCTCCTGCCTTCTCCAACTGCAGCTCAGACACCTTCACACTGAAAAGGTGCTTGGCAAGTCTTGGTGTGGGGTGAGACTTATTTTTCCTCCTGAAAGTTATTTTATAAACTGCATCTGCACATGTATCTCCTGCAAATCTCACAGAGAAAGTAATCAAACAATCAAGGCCACAGTACTGAGACCCTGCCACACAGAATAATTAGGGTCACTACACAAAACAGTCAATATTTGGCTCTTTGACATACAAAAATGACAGCTTCCTATAATGTGACATGAAACAGTCTAACCAAAAACGGCAGCACTTAACATACGACCAACATGTGATGTAAAGAGACTTCAAACTACAATAAAATCTTTACAACTTAAACTTTAAATAAGTAGCATACTGTCTTTTTATAATTTTGAACTGTATGAGTAGACTTTAGGAAATGCTGTGGCTAGACAACATGAACGTGCTCATCTAATGACTGACACTGGGCCCACGACAGCATTAGGTCAAGTGCAGGGCAGCCCGGGAGACTCAGAAGTGTTGATTCCAACTAATGCTGCTCAAGAGCTGTCATTTCTGTGTGTAGATCTGTTTATGTATATATGTAAGCATGTGTATTTATGTTTATACATGTATCTTTTACATGTCAAAATATTTTTAACTGTTGTTTATTAGGCTTGAAACTTCAAGTGATTACAGTTTTACTTCTTTTCCAAAAGCAGTGTAGTTCAGCCATCTAGTGGTAAAGTATAAAGCAATACTTTCTCTCACCGTCAGTATGGAGTAGAATTACACATTATTTAAATTTACCGTTCCTTTCTTTTGGTGAGTTTTCAGAATTCAATAAGAACTCAGAAGCATGTTCTTACTAAACTTTAAACTATTGTTTCCAAGTAGCAATTTTTAAGTTAACTTATTTTATTATACTTTAATAATCCATATAACTATAGAACATCTCAACAAAAATCCAAATAACCTGAAAGCGAATTCTAGTTGGCTCTACACTTGTCAGCCTTAATCCTAGGCCTGAAGAAGGGGGCGTCTAGTGGGAATCGGGTCAGACATTTAAAAGTCACAGAACACTACAGAAAATGCTTTTGTAAGGTGCATGAGCAGAGGAATGCTTAAATTGAGTTCAGCTTCTTGAAGGTGATGATTCTGGGGCTACATTGTGAAAGACAAAGAATAATCCTCTACAGAGAAGTGGGGTATTCAGCTATTATGATTCATGCACGTTAGGATAATAGAGAAGGCACACGTACCGTCAGTAACTTTCAAGTCATTTTCCCAGGTACAACAAAGCTCCCATGTGGAGAGGTGGAGAAAGCCAGAGAAGCGGCAGGAAATGTAAACTGCTCATGACAAGTGTGACCGTAGCCCTCTCACCTTCACTGCTCCAGCTCCTCTCTCACATCTTCACGTCTGCCTGGATGTGGACTCCATGCCAGGTCTCTCCCTGAAACTTCATGCCCAATCAAGTCACACAAAGAATGTTAGTCCAACAGATCCTTCCAACACTACAAGTTCAACAGGACAATCCCTATCGTTTAAGGTTTTACTCATTTTCTTCTACTCTAAGTATTAAAGACTGCAGATGTTCAAATGAGCAAAAAACAAGCAAGTCATCCGTTTACTTCTGATCCACCCTCAAAATGGATACAAGATTCTGTACTGTGTTACCTCCTCACTGTCTCCTGCAAACTCTTTCTCTATCCCTGGGACTCCAGAGTGTAGTTAGGCATTGCTTTTTAAAATCTAGTTGACTATCATGGCCTCCTGACTTCTACCTTATATTGTCTAAAGTTTCCAAAAGGAGGCTGGAAATGAGTGGCGAAGACAAGAGCGATCTCAGGTAGAAAACACTCAAGGAAGAGAGAAGCAAGCAAATGATGGATGAAGCTGTGATGATAGGTTTAAGAATCTTGTTGCCTCTGCAGTACCAAAGCATACCAAATACAGAACTGTAAGGAAACCACGTATTAATAAAATTTTCACAAAATGAGCAAATTAGAAAAAAAAAGGAAATTAGTAAACAAGACATAGGAGAAAGTCAAGGCTGATGGAGAAAACAGGAAAGAGTATAGGAAGCAAGTCAAGAGGGGAGGCTGAGAAAGAGCGATGGCCAAGTACCAGATGAAAACAGACGGACGGAGGGGGCAGTGTGGAATTTCTGGTCAACTTCAACAGAAACAACGCCATGGTGTTAGTAATACAGTAGAAGCGAAACAGAACAGCGGGAGACCAGCTAAAATGATGTTCTAACAGAAGGAGGGGAAGACAGGAACGGCTGGGGTGCAGGAAGGGCTCTTCCTGTTTTATACCCTTCAGTCTTGGGTGTGTTAAGAGGCAGACGAATGTGGTGAGGACAGCACAGAGAACAAGGTCCTGCATAAGCCAGCAGGGACAGCAAGCCAGGGCACAACTGTCGGACTGCTCTGGGGAAGGCAAGCAGCTCATCCTGTGGTACAGTCAGGTGAATAACCACCACAACAGGTACTCGAAAGGGTGTGGACAAAGGGACTGCAAACGTTAACTCCTATTCCCTTATTCTGAAATAAGAGGCAAAAAGATCTAGCCTGTAATAAAGAAAGAGCGGCCAAAATGAAAGAAATCAAAGTTAAGTGGTAAAACAAGACAAAGTGAAGGGAAGTAGTGCACAGACTGTCAGTGTTACAGCCCCAATCATCAGACAAGGAAAACAAATCACTCCTGTTATTACCCAGGCCTCACTGCTCACTGTCCAATGCTGCATCTTCAAACCAGCTCAACGTTTCCACTTCTGAAGTCAATGATACAGAAAAGGGTAAGAGAAATGAGGACAATGTACCCTTTTTAAGTGACTATGAAATAGAAACCTCATTCTACCTCCTCCAAAATTTCCACTTCTGTCTCCTTTGAAAGGAAGGTTGTACCAGAATCCACCAAGTCCCTAATACTGCATCTTAGTCCAGAGAAGAAACTCAAATAATAGTTGTTTTCAGTAAAGTTGGCATCAACTATTCCTCAAGTAACATGTCCTTATAAAGTTGGAGAAGTCAAAATAAACACCTCATTGGTCTACAAACACAAGAAAAATGGATGAGACAAAACTATCAGTTTATAAATGTCAATAATCAAGAAAGAAAAGTTACTATTCATAGGCTAATTTGCTGTTGTTTTAAAGCGGTGGTGTAACCTGGTATCTATTAAAGATACACTAACATGGGCTGGGGGATTTAGCTCAGTGGTTCCAGTGTCTACCTCAAAAGCGCAAGGTCCCAAATTTGGTCCTCGGTACCACATACCACAATGCCAGGTGTGGTGGCTCACTCCTGTAAGCTCAGCACTCAGGAAGCAGAGGCAGGAGGATTGCTGTGAGTTTGAGGCTTGCCTGGGCTACATAGTGAGCTCAGGGCCAGCTGAACTACAAAGCGAGACTCTGTCTCAAAAAAAAAAGAAAAAAGCGGACAAAGGCTGATCAAGTCCCTCTGGCAGGCTCAAGTCTCAAATCGGCTACCTACTCAGATTTTCTGCAGGTTAAGTTACTTTTAATTTGCTGTGGCTTTTAATTATGCTTTAGACTCAAACATCAGATTATCTGCGTTTCCTTATCATATCTCTGGGTCTCTTTCTGTCACATACTAAACAACTCATCACACAAAATAAGTAGTTTTTTCATAGTAAGTTGGGTAAAAGAAAACAGGACAACATCTTTGTTCTCTTTGGGTTGTTCCACAGAAATAAAAGGACACTGCTGTCTGGAATAGTACTGCGTGGAAAGTTAAACTGCACACAAAATTAAAATAATTACCGACATAAAGTCTGGGCAAATTTCGCGGCTGTTAAATACCATTACACAAAAGTAAAAGAAGTTGAGAAGGCACCAAAACTTCTGTTTGATTAGCTTACAAATATCATTTGCAGTTCAGTCACAAAATGGCTGTTAAAGATGCAACGGGGTCCTAAGTGACAGTATGAACTGCTAAAAAATCTAAAACTGAACATTAAGAAGAATGAAACATCACTTCACACTTTATTGGGTTGAAGATACAAATATGATTTAAATTTTGTTATAATTTAAAGAAAATTCTAAAATATTAAGAGATTACAAAACAAGGTAAATAAATACTAAGTCAGAAATACGGAGGAAAGTAAAGCGATGGTAGCAGGAGCTTGTGGACGTGTCAGGAAAGTGATGCAACCGACCTCTGAGTGACGCAAGTTCTCTGCAAACTGCTGTGACTTTTCACCTTCACTTAATGTTAGTTTTTCAGTTACTGGAATCAGATCAGGTATTAGTAAGCCAATATTTTATAGCTTATTCACGACATCATTTCTCATGTTCCCACGCCATTCACGTAGAGACATTTAACGGTAAGCGGTTACCAGCCATCCTCTGTGGCAGCTTTGCGGAGCAGAGGGCGGGCTTCGTCCGCCGGGACCCACGCCGCTCCTCTAGGCCGCCACTTGGCTGATGCGTTACACATAAAGTGCACTTTGTTACTCCTGCCAATCTGATGTCAGAATCAAACCCATGATGTGCTCATTTATCCAAGAGTATCTCAACATCGATGTTGAGGCAGAGTCCTGCTGCGCTGCCCAGGAGTCTGAACTTGGGACTCTCCTGGCTCAACCTCCCAGAGCGCCGGAATCACAGGCACACCCGAGGCCGTTTTATGTCGGGCAACTGAGCAGCTGTGGACTTTGGTGTCTGTGGTGGGGTCTGGAAATAAACCCCTAATGCTACTGAGATACTGCATGACTGGGAGTGTCCTGTTAAGTGTTCTTCCCCCACACACAGACACAAAGGGCTCTGGGGCAGATATGCTAATTAGCCTCATCATAATCTTTTCACAATGGACACATACACATACTAAAGCATGTCATACATTTTAAATATGCACAATTATTATTTTTCAGTTATAACTCAATTAAGTGGGAAAATATTTAAAGAATAGTGTTTGTAAGGGCATACCAAGAATAAAAATACATAATTTTTTTGCTTTTTTTAAAGTTTTTTTTGAGACAAAGTCTCCTTTTGTAATTCAGGCTGACCCTGAACTCACTAGGTAGCCCAGGCTGGCCTTGAACTTACAGCAATCCTCCTGCCTCTGCCTCCTGAGTGCTGCTGAGATTACTACAGGTGTGAGCCACGATGCCTGGCCATATTTTTGAATTTGAAATAAAGCATGTTAAGATAAAATTCAATATTCAGTATAACTTCTAGAAAATACTTTTGGTTATTTAAGTTACCCTGTTCCTTATAAAATGGGATGGCAGATTGCCTAAGATCTTGTTAGTTCTGTCCAAATGAATCTGTGTATAATAACACGAAAAAGCCACAAAGAAGCCATACATGTGAGTCACAAAAAATGGTTTATTGAGACTATGAACAAAACTTAAACATAATGTTCTCAAATTTACTAAGGTTTATATCCCTTCCCACTCTAATGTTCGTTTTTTAGTGATAATGAATGCTATTTTCTAATTTTTCATCTTAACTCAAATATTCTGCACATGTATTTATATAATGCTTCTCAAATAACACAGCTTTTGGAAGTCAGATATTTGTATTCAGATGAGAAGATGTGAGCAGGGAATCAGTGAATGCCGCCAGGAGCGCGAGCTCATTTGTATTTCCTACTACACACAAGTGCTCAGTACCCGGAGGAGTCCAGCAGATTGAAGTAACAGACCGAAAGACCAGGCACAGCTTTGTCTAAAAGGTACCGATTGCTGTCGATGGTGCAGTTCAGGGACCTGAGACATCTAAAGCGACTCCCTCCCATGTCCACGACTCTGGGCTCCTCTGTTCCTTCCGGCCCACCTCAGCGCGCGCTTGCGTCTGTCCTTCCAACTGCACCCTACCGCGGCTATCCCGAGAGGAGGTGCCTTGGGAAAATAGAACAGAAATTCTAACTTGCTGGGCAACAGGCCAGCTGAAGGATTCCAGTCATCAGAACCGCAGCCAGAGCAGCCGCTTGTGGAAGCAATCACCAACTCCAGGACGCTATCACAATTCAGAGCTATTCTAAGGTAGGCGGTGAAAAGACTCGGATCCAAGCCAGCTCCAAGCATGAGGAAAACCACCTACACTCAGCTTATACTGAATTTAGTTTCCCGAAGCTCTTCATTCCCTCATTCCCCAACCTTTACAAGGTGCATGTTTCGAACTAGATACAGCTTGTGCAGTTTAACCATGAAGGGCCCACGATCGTTGGGCTGTACTCAAGGACCCAGCATGAGAGGGACCCTTCTGTGACTGGGCAGAGTCAAGCAGACCTGCAAACCTGGAGCAAAGGCTGTGAGCGGCCATGTGATGCGTGCCTGTCTCGAGAGGCCAAGGTCAGCACCAGCAGGATGTGCTCTGGGCCGTATTTCCAGCATTTCACAGAAGCTGGTGTTTTGAGGCTCGAGGACCACAGCAGAGATGCTGGATTCTGTGACATCGCATGGTCTGCATGATCATTCACTTACTGGCCACTCACAGCCCTGTTCCACAACTTTTCACGCATCTCATTTACCTTTCAAAGTTCTTATCAAGTAAAAATAAGGAAAAGAGACGATACAGCCATAGCATGTCAGAAGTGGAAGACTTTCTTTGACTTTGATGTGATTAAATGTTATTGAAAGAATGACTAAAATAGTCGCTGCTGGACCAGTCCCTCCCTCCTGACCATGTATCTCTGTGATGCATATGCTTTGTCTTATTTTTTAAATTCAAATCCTTATTGGTACATTATGAATACACATCATCATTGCATTCAACATTGAGAGTTTGTACCAGAATATGACACAACTTGATTCTTATCTTTTCCCTGCTCCCACCTACCCTACAACCCCTACTCCCTACAAAGCTTTGTTTCCTTTTTAAAATTATTATCATATTCTTTTTCCCCTTGTTATTTACCCCTATGCCATCTTTCCTTTTAAATATTTTCTATTTCACAATATCAACTGTATTTATTAGAACTTATTTACATCTTCATTTTCTCATACCAGAAAAAAGATAAGATATTCATACATCTGTGACCTATTTATTTCACTTATGAGGATATCTTGAAGGTACATCCATTTGAGTATGAATGACTCAGTCTTATCATTTTTAATGGCAGAATAATACTTCATTCTATAAAAGAATCACACCTTATCCACTCTCCAGTTGATGGACATTTGGGTTGTTTCCAAGATTTAGCAATCACAAAATGAGCTGCTATAAACATGGGTGCACTTATGTTGCTGTGATATGAATCTTTTAATTCTTTTGTGTATACACCTAACAGAGCAATGGCTGGGTCAAATGGGACCTCCAATCCTAGCTTTTTGAGACATTTCCAAACTAATCTCCACAGGGGTTGTATGAGTCTACAGTCCCACCAAATAGTGGAGAAGGGTTCCTTTTCCGCCGCATCCTCGCCAACATTTGTTGCTGGCTAATTCTGAAATAGCAGTTATTCTTTGTAGAGTGAATGAAATCTCAGTGTTGTTTTCATCTGTATCTCTTGAATAACCAGTCATGTGGAACACTTCTTCATATATTTCCTAGCTGCTCTTACTTCTTCCTCTGAAAAGTATCTGTTCATTTCAGATGCCCATTTTTGAACTGGGTCTTTGAATTTGGGTGGGCTGAGTTTTTTATATACACTTTATTTTCTATATTCCCTGATTAGTAATTACCCCTAAAATCTGAACGGAAGTATTTCCTTATGGACATATCACTGAGGGAGGCATGTGCGAGAAGGCCAGGCGGTCTGCAGAGTAATTCATGCCACGGGAAGAGCAGCCACTCACCGTGTGCCCACCAAGCACCAGCCTGTCCAATTAAAGACCCAGCAGGCAAGGCATCACTTAGATTGAAAACTATGGGATTTATTTTACTTTCTAATATTAATAACATTAGTAATGCTAATGTGACACTCTACAGGATCACTTAGGTCACTTATAACCCTCGGGCACTTCACAGGTGGTGACCGCAGAGCTGTTTGGACACATGATGGTAAACAATGGAGCACACAGACTCAAACGAAAGGGTCCCTTAGCTGACAGTGCACTTCACCTGCTCGTCCAACTCGCAGAGCACACAGGGCAAAGCTGAACGTGGACACTCAGCAGGAAGCGAGTGAGTGGCTGAGGACGCAGTGGGAGGCCAGCATCCTCAGGGTTCTGCAGTCAACAAGCCAATAAACTTTGTATTTTTAACTTGGTTAGGTTACTGTGGGAGAAGGTGATCTCATTAAGCACAAAATCGTGAGCTCTTTAAGCACTGTAGAAATTCATATGAAACAGAACAACAAACATAAAGCCTTTGTTTAATTTTATAAATGATTCAGTTGTCTTTTTGTGTTTTTTTTAAAAACTTGACCCGAAGTTTCAGGGTTTTCACAAACACCAGTTTTTATGCATGAATTTCTCTCACAAATCCCTCAGCAGGTATCTAACCACCAAACCGCTTTGAGCTAGTTACACCAGCAGACCATTTACAGCTTCCTGGCCCCATCATGTCACGACAGCCATAAAGTCCCTCCATATTACCCTGAGCAAGAATGAGGTGGGTCTTGCCTGAAACGCACTTCTGGGCACTGTTCCCTCCCCACTGCTGAGCGGAGGAAGCTCAGGCAACAGGAAAAGCCAGTGCCCTGCAGGGCAGGGGGTGAGCACAGGGGCTAAGGCCCTGGCACCTCCCCTCAGTAAGCCTTTCACCTTATCAGAAATTCAATTCAACTGCACACAAAGGTGGAGACAAGTGTCACAGAGAAGCCCACTTCCGCATGTGGTGAATAAGATGAGTCATCTACATGTTCGTGTCAGCCTCTTACAGCCCTGGGGCTATGAAAGAACAATACCTGAATCACAATTTTATGCACCTAAAAACAAAAATTTTGCAAATAGAAAAATCATTAGCAAACAGAAAAGCCAAGTGCAAACTGGGAAAAGTATGCGCAAATGGTATCACAGAGCACAGGTGATTTATTCCTAACTCAAAAGATGTGCAGGGTAATGAGACACAGACACAGCTTTAACTCTATGAAAAGATGTTCAGCCAGACTTGCATAAGAATAATACAATGAGACTGCGATATAAAGTGGGTAAAAATCTGATGAAAGTTCACAAAATCTAAACAGCATATCCTATTGCTTAATGCAATGGGGGAGCAGGTACTTATATATATTTCTGGCAAAAATACAGAATGGCCATCTATGGAGGAGAATTTAATGATATCCTATAAACTTATAAGTTAATTTTCTTTCTGACTATGAAATCTAAGTCTAAGAATCTTTCTCAAAGATATTCAGGGAAAAAAACACATGCACGAGCTCATTTGTTGTGGGAGTATCTATACTGGCAAGATGAAGAGATAACATAGATGACCACGCAGCGCGTGGAAACCCTATGTGCATCCACTCAATGGGGTAAGCAGCAGCTGCAGAGCAGAGCACAGACCGTCCTATGTAGTCATGTAATGACTTTGGCAGTGAACTGCGACATCAGAGGTGGCACAGGCAGGGGGTGGTGGGATCGGTGCTCTCCTGCACTCCCGGTGTTCCACAGGCCCAGGCTGGGCACTAAAAGTCTGAGCCCACTCTGGGCAATTTAGTGACTTAGTAAGATCTGGTCTCAACATTAAAAAAAAATTAAAAAGGGCTGGGGAAGTGGCTCAGTGCAAAGGTCCTAAGTTTAATCCTGCAAAAGTAAGTCGGATCTACTCATACGAAGTTATGTCAAATTTCTGCATGTGGGTCACATTATATGCATGAATTTGCTGGTTCTCTTTACTAAAAAAGCCTACAAATAATGACCAACTCAGAAGCAACGTGTAACCGTGGATCCTAGAAACTGAGACACGTTGACTATGTTTCTAAACTCTGTTTCCCACTAAGAATATCGAGACTCTGGAAAACTGTCTTATTATAGATGTAGGCTGGGAAAGGTACATGACAGTACAAAGACAGAAGCTGTGACTCCGGGATCACATGACATGGACTCAAAGGAACCTTGAAGATATGTTCCTAGGCCAAAGGTGGGGAAAATATGATCAGTCAGAAGAATAGTAACTATGGGACTAAAACACAAGACAGAAAAAAATCCCTGAGTTCAGGAGTATTCTCAAGTGCACGTACAGAGACCTCATGGGCCAGCTCCAGGGGATGCGGAGAAGCGTGCCTATGGTTCAACACCGGCAAACGTGTTTGTTCTTTTTCTTTCGTGTAAACTGTGCTTTAGGTAACAGTTGATAAGGGGGATGTTCTTTCATAGACATATCTTAGTTAACAAAAAAGGAGAGCTGATAAAAGCAGAATATTATCAGCTTATAGATCCAGTGACTAATTTGCAGACTAGCAAGTTAAACAACAATGTCCAGACTACAGGAAACTGCATAGGACAATTCCATGTTTTAACCAAGAAGGCACAAGTGGTAAAAAGACATACAGATAAGAAACTTATATGAACAGGGGCCATATCAATCAATGGTAATTTAAGAACTTCATCTGAACAAATAATAAATCATTAAAATACATGTGAATGTGTACATGTGTACATATAATCTATATTACATACAGTCTACAGACACTGTAATATGCATATAATTATATTCATATAACAGACACATATCGTGCATACTCACATATGTATTTGCACATATGTATGTGTGTATATATTCATGAGTCACACCTGAAACGTAACTGGGAAAATGTGAATGCAGATGAAGGCATCTGGTATGGAGAAATGATGGGTTTTTAGACATGATAAAGATACTGTTTAAAGAAAAAAGGACTTCCTGTCTTTTGGAGAAATGCACGGAAACATTCCCAGGTGAATTGGTACAAAGTTTGAGGTTAATTTCAGAATCGAGGATGGGGTAAATGGAGGAACTAAAGACACAGAAAGATTGAGGTTAGTGCAAATGGGTGACAAGTACATAGGGATCCACTATAATCGTTCGCCCTATTGTAGACATTCCAAAATGCTCTATCACCAAGTTAAAAGAAATATGAAGACAAAAATCAAAAAATTAGAGAGCTCTTGTTAGTCTGCAGGGGTGTCCACCTACACTTTCAGGTTTAGAAGTCCACCATGATCCCGGAGGAGCTCTGGTAGAACAGCTTCTGAGCTACAACTGTCTTAATGAACAGCAGGGACTGAGCCAGCTGCCAAGGTGGCAGGAGAAGAGGCTGGAAAGCGCTGTGTACACACCCTCTGGATAAGGAATGTGCTTTACAACCGAAGATCTACCCCGCGCCCGACGTTCAGATGGTAATCCAGAAACACGTGAAGTAGTGAAGGGCCCCGGAAGCAGCCGGTGAACAGCGGGCTTCACAGCGGCTAACTGCTGTGTGTGCGGAAATCGTCGCTCGTAGTTGATAATAAGATCTAACAGGTGAGCGCAGAGAACAGGACTCCGTTTCAATTGGAACAGATTTCTTTTATAAAGCCACAAACTAGTCACTTCTAATAGCCGAAAGTAAACACCTAGAATAAAAATAGTTTTAAACACACAACTGGGTGGAGTGTGACTCGCAAATATTCTGATTCTACAATCTGTTTTGGACGAGACAGTGCTTCTTATGTGACTAACAAAACAAACAGAAGTCAGATTCCGTGAGCTGAAATAGTACACTGTTCACACAAAGGGCTCCCTGCCCGACACCGTACAGACACCCCACTTTCAAAATTATAGAATAGAATGACTAATATCCACATACATTCACCTATTTCCCAAAGAGGGCAGGTAACCACCAAGTGTGGACTTTTTTCTTTCCTATGTCTAAAGTATAAATGGAGCCAGGTCTGGCGTCTGACTCTGAGGAACAGCAGAACACCTCAAGCACAGGGATAATCTAATTTTAAAGCCAGGAGGAGCCGCATTTCTCATTCTGTTGAAGCCAAAGATCTGAGAAGAGCTGGACTGTCACACGGGAGCAGCACGTGGGCGCGGACAGCTGGGTGTCGCGAGCTGAGGAGCTGACCTCCCGCTCACACGACTGAGATCTAACAGAGCAGCACATCAACATCAATGAAAGCAAGAACGTGTCTCTGTAAACATACGCACACACAAAAATACCTATGCATTTCTGATACTTCCTTTCAAAATGCATGTGTCCTAGATGTGAACAGCAGCTAATACACCTCAGCTACTTTTTCAAAATCTTGCCCACAGGGACCGTAGCAAAGAGGGCACCTGCTTTCCTTCATCTACTTTGTGCAGTCTCTCACAGAGGCAGTAACTGCGTATTAGAATCACAAAAGCTGTTGCTTACATAATTCCCAAATGATGGTGAAATAATTACGATGCGAACTGATTCCCTGGAACGTCTCCTGTCCAAGTACCCACGAGGTCCTGCCTGCGTTGGTGGTGTAGTGGTGAGCACAGCTGCCTTCCAAGAACCAGGGAGGTCAGTCCTGCTTAGCTTCCGAGATTAGATGAGCTCAGACCAGGGTGTATGGCTGCACTGATACGCAAGCTTTTAAATATATCAATTAATAAAACACCTGAAAGGGAAAGCCACGCAGCGAGGAAGAGCCCTGCACTTACGTGACAAGGCGCTACACAACGGTGTAAGTACACACAGAAGAGGCGAGGGAAAAGAAAAGGAAACATCTTTATTCCATGCCTATGGAACCACTGATCGGGCCTGAGTTCACACCAGTTTAATTCCAAGGACGCAGCCGAAGTGATGTGTCTTTACTCTCTACAGAACTGTCCACACGAGGCTCTGACACTGTAAAGAGAGCACCGAGGCCAACAACAGACACTTTCACTTCCCTCTTTGGGGAATAAAATGTTCCTGATTGGAAAGATGTAAATTCCAAAATGAGACTGCAATGTAAGTCAACAATTCTTAAAAAACTAAAAGCAAAGTGTGAGGACTTTTTTTTCTCAAAGGAACATAGCAACCTTATGTAAATCCACATAAGATTTTCAAGTTAAAGGTTTTTCACACTCTGCTCCAACGTCTCTCTGTTCAAACTAGGCAAGAAAATCTGATGCCTTTATTAAAATCAGCGTTCTGTTGTGAATAAAGAATCTCAATTGTTTTGGGAATATCTGAGCTAATGCTTCTATTAAATTCACAAACGTCCTGTATTTTTCTAAAACACTGAAAGTACTGAAATGCAAAAACTTGAAAGATCTAATGTTCTCATGTTATAATTCTCTTATTAACCTGAGGACTTACACTAAAATCTGAAATGAAAACAGCATACTCACATTTCCTCATTTTGTTTCTTCCTCTTAAGACTAAGACTTAAGTAAGAATTGAGGAAAACTGTTTTCATAAAAATTTAGGAACGTTAAAGGACATACTGATGGCTTTGTGTAATACATGAAGAAGTTACACAGCTTAAATTCATACTCATCACAAGAATTCCTTCCCTATTTTTATATACTACCAAATATTTTCAACCGACACAAGGAAGTGCTTTTTCAGAAATAGAAAGCGGAGTCATCGTTCCACCTTGAACCAACACTGAAGTCAGAACGTCTAAAATTTAGAATAATTCTAAAATAAAAAGATGATGTATGGTTAAAACTATTAATATATATTTAAGGCAAATAGTTTTTTTTTTTTTTTCAATAAGAAAACAAGGAAAACGAGAGGCCAGCCTGATTCTGTAAGCTTGCCCATGGAACCTTCCACCGTAATTAGTGCTTACCACCTCCAGGGGCGGAGCTTAACTCGGGGTGACCCCGTGCAGCAAGGGAGGACAGGATAAAAACCCAGCGCAGCTGGGACAGGCATCTCCTGCACTGCCGCCAGGAGCCGCAGGCAGCTGCCAAGGCAGCACCTCCCGAGCTCCTGGCCCAGGTGAGTCTATGGCTGGGGGCCCTGGTCCACCTCCACCTGTCAGCTTGCTTGAAAGTCATTTTCAATAAATGAGCTACTTGTTCTGTGCATGATTTTCACAGACTGTTTTCCAGTATAATCTCTATGAAGGCTCATGGTAGTTCTAATAAAACCATACTCAGCAAACTCGTATAATTTGAATTTTAGTGCATTTAAAAACTAACTAGATACTCCAGGCTGTTAAATATCCTGAATTACTTAAGCAGACATCTAATGATGAGTTCTCTTTGTCTGTTTGTAAATCACTTTATTTTTACTTGATTCTTTGAATGGGGCTTCCAAACGTAAGTAAGGCTTATACTGACATGACTAAAAAGCACAATAATTTACAGAATATATTCAAAATATAAAGGATGGGTACAAATGTAGGTAACTGTATAGAGGCTTCACCTGTGCAGCACTGGAAAAAAAGGGTCAATAATAAAACTAAACAAAATATTGCCTTTCTGTTTTTCAGAATCCACCCAAGAATATGCTGCCACAAAGAGCCCTCTGGCTGCTGATGCCACTGGCCTTGGTCCACGGAGAGTTCTACGCTGAGCGTTACCAAACTCCCACGGGCATCAAGGGTCCATTGCCCAACACCAAGACCCCGTTCTTCATCCCCTACACCATCAGGAGTAAAGGTAAATGGACTGTCCACTTGCTTCTGTCATCCAGCTGGCTGGTACTTTCTAGTCTTCACTGATTTCTGCAGCAAAATGCTTTCAACTCTGGGATTAGTCTACTTTCAAATTCCCAAATGAGCCCAATTTTTACAAGATGATCTATGGAAGGAGTAGGTCGACATAAGGATAGTAATGTT
>PVIR01010494.1:0-50115 GCA_004026965.1 Petromus typicus | reverse complement strand
GCAGGTGACAGGCTTCGGGACAGCATCCAGGCCTCTGCCTGCCCAGGCCCATCCTCTGGAAACTCTTTCTGGGCCTCGTTGGGGAAAGCGCCATGCTTTCTAAGCTCCAGGGCCAACAGTGCACTCCAGTGATGCGAAGGACACAGAGAGACTCGTGTAGGGTTGCCCCACTCACCCACATCTCCAGATTACTGCAGAAGGGACCATAGAACACAGCTGCCTCCCACAGCATGGTCTCTGTGACATGGGGCCAGGCATGGGGCAGGTAACTCATCATCTGACCACTTCTGTTCAACAGCTTTGAGTCCCAGGCACAGGGCTGGATTGGGCACCAAGTGGGCACTTCTGCTGTGATGGGGCAAGTGACGGTATTATAGAGAGAGGGGCTACACAGCAGAAACACAACCTACGATGCACACCACACAGAGGCAAACACTTTGGGAGAGGTCACGGCTCCCAGGGCAGGGCACGAGAAGTCCCTGCAGGGTGACAGGCATGCAGACAGGGCAGGACATCTGGTAGTGGAAGACAGGATGTGTGGGAGGCTCCTGGGCTAGCAGGCTCCCCAGCAGTGGGGAAGATGGCAAAATCCCCACATTCCCCAGTGTCACCAAACACACCAGCACAGCAAAATGCCAAGGTAACAGAGAAACCTCAGGGCAGTTCCCTGGCTGGAAGGACAATGGAGCCACAGGGAGGCTGTGCCTGGAACAAGTCCGGTATCCCGTGCAGTGCAACGCAGCCGGGATGTGCAGCCGGGGCCCAGGCACCAGCCTGTGACACATGGGGACCACCAGAGCACTAGGAGGGCAGAGAGCACATGTGCTAGGGACCCACTCCTGGCCACAGTGCCGAGAGGTTGATACACAGTGTCCAGCATGAGCAGCTGGCACTCAGGAGAAAGTACCTGCTGCCCGTTCCCACGCAGAGCCCTGCTACCCAGCCACGAGGATCCCGGGAGCCCAGAGGAGCCTGCACATAGCAAGGAAAAGGCAGCAGGGAGAGTCAGGGAGACCTGGGGAACCCAGGGGAGAGGCTGGTGCAGGCACAAGCTCAGCAGCTGCCACCCCCCTCCCAGACTGCACTTCCTGTCCAGATGCCTGGGCGCCCCTTCCCAGAAGTTCCCTGCAGAACCAGAGAGTCCACAGGTGCCCTGTGCTCCACCTCCAACCCCAGATCCACAGGGACCGCCCTGCCCAGGCCCTGCGGGGCTGTGCCTCCCTCACAGGAAGCTGAGGAGGAAGTGAGCTCGCTGGGAACACAGGACCCCTAAAGACACCACAGCCTCCCATGAGGGTCTGGAGCTCCATGGCCACATGGTATCACTCAAGCTGAGGCCAGCGTATCACAAGGTCAGCAGTTGGTGTCCTCCGCAGTCCCTGACACAACCCTGTGGACCAAGGTCACGGCCGGGACAAGGGCTCTAGGGACAGAGTGAGGGCTGGAGTGGGGTACGGGGAGACAAGGCATCTGTTACGGTATAGATAAGTGAGGACTGAAGGGCAGCTGTCATAGGAGGTGTGGCAGGAAGTGAGGTCACTGGGGGAGTGGCCTTTGACTGGGAGCCTGACCAGATGCGAGCCACTTTGCCCTCTGCACTGAGCACTGCAGGCCCAGGCACACGCGGACTGAAACCTCGGAAACCATAAGCCCTGCACACCTTTCCTCCTTGGAGCTGGTTCACTTGAGCACTTTGTCATGCTGACAGCTGACTGACAGAGTTCGTGGGCAGAAGGGACATGCCAAGCAGAGACCTGGGCAGAGGGGCCGCACCTCTGTGAGCGGGGTGACAAGCCCGTCCCAGACGGACCCTGCAGCCCTGACCTTGGGCTGCCAGGTCCAACACAGGCTGGAGGTGGAGGAGCTGTTCACATGCACTGTTCCCTCTGGCATCAGCACTTGGGTTATTCGCCTCTGGTTTTCAGAGCACAGCCACTTTCATACATGGAAAGAAAAGACCATTTCACCTGATAACTTATCCACGCCAATTTAATCTGTATAGATCTGAGCATCCTGCTCGGGTTACAGTCACTGATCTTATTTAGACAACAGAGTGTGTGTCTAAATATTAAAAAGCACTCATGGTAATGGCAAAATTGAATGATGTCACAGTACATGTAACCTTGATTTTGACAATGTCGCTCTAGTGGTAAAATAAGCTGTGAGTCAACTGAAAGGTCTCCCTGAAAATTCTAAGATGATGTATGGCTCTTCTTTTAACTTTTAATTGAAATAATAAGTACAGATTTAGATATATACCATCATAGACAGACAGACAGACAGAAGCAAAGTCCATCTGGTGAACGGAACTCCATGCAACCCAGCATTCAGATCCCAAAGTGGGTGTCGCTGGCACCTGCAGGCCTGTTCCTGACTCTCCTCTCCCACTTCCAGCTTCACAGATCAAGCTGCCTGCTGACTTCCGTCTAAAGGCCAGGCACTCGAGTCTGGCATTTCCACTCATTGTGAGGTGAGCCCTGTCTACACCGTGGCACGCACTGGCGCTAGGTTCACTCCCGGCCTGCCTTTAAGTTTTCTATGTGGGAACCACCAGTCATGCAGGTCAGGGACTTGGTCCATTCTTCTGCTGATGGTCATCTGGCTTGTTTGAAATTTGGCTGTGACCACAGCCTTCTCATAGTGCTCCTGCTTGTGTCTCTGGGTGGCAGGGTCAGTTTCCTGAAGCCAGTGCAGCAAATTATCAAAAACCCAGATGTCTTAAAGCACACATTCATATTCTCAGTTCTGGTGACTAGACTGGGAAATCAGCTTCTCTGGGTAGAAATCGAGGCGTTGGCAGAGCCATACCTCCTGCAGAAAATCCACGCATCCCCGCACCCACGCCGGCATGGTGGCGAGCTCCTCAGTCGTGGCTGCAATGCCTGAGCTGTGCCGTGGCCCACGCTGCTTCATCCTCAGTGTCCATCCTCACTAGTGGCTGTGTACACGCCCCACTCAGGTTCACGGGGTAATGGTGTACGTGCAAGTCTCACTTTAATTGATGCTGCAAAGCAACCTCCCAAAGCGACTGCAGAAATATACACCCCATCGGCAATGAGAATTCCAGATGCTCCACATATCCACCAGCTGTTTCCTTCCCTGTATTTTCTTCTCCTTTAAGCCCCACCCCACCCTGTTTAGTGGATATGCAATAGCACAGCATTTACAGTTTCTTTGCATCTCCCAGGCAGCTAACAACGCAGTGCCCCTTCATCTGTTTACTGGTCACTGCGTGTGTCTGTGTGAAGCCTCTGCCCACTTTCCCACTAGACTGCCCTCCCTTCTTATTGATTGTATAGAGCACTATTGCATTTTCAGTGAGTGATTGGTTAAATGGACTCCACTTGCAGATGTATGGGGTGGGCAAGCAGTTTCTGGTGTCAGGACCTGTGATCCAAGGTCCAGCATCGGGCAAGAAATTAGTTGACATGAATTCTGGACAATAGGGACCTATAGTAGACTTCAGGCCTCAGCCAGCCTGGACCGTATCCAGTAAGGAGCACGCATGAGGCCTTAGGGACCACTGCCAGGAACTGAGAGGGGGGTAAATATGAGTCCCAAGCTGATGTACTCCAAAGTAAGGTACATATCTCTACTTACTTCCTGGGGACCACAGTTACCGTTACATACATGGCAGCCACTGGGACAATGAACTCTAATACAGGACTTCTGGGGCTTCTCAGGTATGGCTGTGGTTGACCAAGACAGCCCAGCGGTGGCCACCTCCAGAGTGAGGCTTCTGTCCCCTAGTGCTGGGCCGCAGCTGCACACAGCAAGCAGTGGCCCCACCAGTGTGTGCAATGACCCACAAGGTTTCGGTATGAAACCTCTGCACAAGTGTGAGAGGAGCTTTTGCTCCTCTGTGTCATGATACAGGAATAAAGCACGGTGGGGGACATCCACCAGTGGACAGTGCAGCGTGCTGTGGGGTACCCAACGGAAATCAAGATGGTGCAGAACAGTCAGCACTCAACAGCCCCTCCCAGCCCGACACTGGCCTTCCCCTTCAGTCACAGATTCTCAGCAGAGCAGCCGTGGGCAGGTGGTCCCCATCCCAGTGCCCGGCCATGGCCAACACACCATAACCCGGACCCACACTCAGTTCCAGCAGACTGCGGCCAGCGGGACCCACATGGGCCTCACTACATCACAGAAAGCGGCACCAAATGGGATGCCTGGCACTTGTCATGGCCAGGGAAGATGTATTTTCTGATCCATCAACCCCCGGAAGAACAGATGCCTCCTCTCCTGGGACTGAGGTGAAAAAGCAGGCAGGAGCTGCAGCACCGTGGGTCTCTGGGAGGCAGAGATAAGCCACTCATGTTACTCCCACACCGCAGAGGCTTCTGGACCCCGCCGCTGGCAGCACGCCGGGCTCAGGACATCCAACCGCAGCTGCAGCTCTGCCCTGCATTCTGGCCAGTGCAAAGCCACTGTCCCCTCTCCAAAAAGTGCCCCAGAAACTTACCAGACCCCCTGGTGTGGCCCTGGCGAGGCTGGGACTGGGAACAGGGTGCCAAGGGCACACAGCCACCATGCCCTCTGCAAGCGTCCCCTGCATGCTGCTGCTGTCCACAGACACTGGCACAGGCTTCCCTGGGAGCCCGAGGTTAGTCGGCATCAGCACAGTGATGCAGGTTAACTGCACAAGCAGATTAATAATGCGATGTATGGTTTGTCGTGGATTTTGTCGTGCTTGTAAAGGAACAGGGGCAATTTAATCTAGAAAGCCTATAAATCTCTAAAAGGTAAAATGAAACATCCACACTGGCAAGGCTGGACTTGGCAGGCGCAGCCTCCCACGGAGTGAAGGGACAGGGAGGTTCCTGGAGCCCCTCCCTGTGTGGAGCCCCTCCCCTCCCTGTGTGGAGCCCCTCCCCTCCCTGTGTGGAGCCCCTCCCCTACCTGTGTGGAGCCCCTCCCCTCTCCAGTGCCTTCCTCAGCATGCCTCGCGTGGTGCCCTCACTCACACCCCAGGCATCAGGACAGGAGGACCAGCTGCAGAGGCGCTGCACAGGAACCGAGCTCCTGCGGTAAATGGCACGCTGCCCCCCGCCCCCCAGTTCCGAGGCATACAAGGGTTCCAGGGGATCGTCCCTGCTCCTGCCCACTGTCTCCGGCTCCAACCTGCACAAACCACAGTCCTGATGCCAAACCTGGGCTCTCCTGGTGCCCAGGGAGCCCCATTCAAGGCCAGCCTTTCTGCTCAGAGGATGCAAATGCACTCGCTCTTCCAAGATCTCCACCCACCTGGGGCTCGCAGACTTCCTTAATTTTGCTTCTCCAGGAATGCCAGGATGACCAGGAGGGCGCCCTGATGCCACCTCACACTTTCCAGGAGCCCCTCTCCATCCCCTCTGCCTGGATCCATTCAGCTCTAAACACAGAACAAGATAGATGGACCCAGAAAGTGCTCAGAAGATACCTGTTGGGTGGGTGGATAGACGTATGTATGGATGGACGGCTGGACAGACAGACAGGTGGACTGGACTTTCAGCAAAGGGACTTGGGGTTTTAAAAGTGGAAGGCTCTTGTCCTCAGTTTTACTACTGGGTAGAGTCCCCAGGTACCAAAGGACAGAGAAGTGAGTGACGGGGAAGGTCTCCTCTGCCTCCGTGTCTAGGTAAACCACCCTACACAATGCACGGGAACAGCACCCATGGGGTTAGGGTGAGGCTCCCCGGGCCAGGGGCAGGAAGGAGGCCAGCCAGGGCACCGCCAGGGCAGGCAAGTTGGTGGCGATGCTTCCTCTGCACAGCAACCAACTGCAGCAGTACCAATCATCTCTGCTGATTAAGCTCAGACCCTCCTGTGATCAAGAAGAAAGTCATTACTTAATAAAATGCAATTAATTTGGAAGCTAAAAATCTGTTAAAGCCCGAGGGAAAGTCAAGATCAGGAGTTTCCAACCCAAAATAGCACAAAGACAGGCCCCCAGGAGCCACAGGCAGACACACATCCCAAGTGCAAGCCCCGGGCACCGCACACTTCTCCGTAGCTGCCCATCCATGGCCCTGAGGGGCAGAGAAAGCCCAAGGCAGCACCTTCTAAGCATGCGCCAAAGTGAGGCCTGGCCCACAGGGCTATGGTGCGGGAGCTGATCCTGCCCCAGGGTTCTGGACCCAAGGGCAGCCGGGCTGGCAGTGTTGGGCCCAGCAGCCAGAACCAACGCACTCCTCATGCAGCTAACAGCTCTTCACCAGAACTGGGGCCTGCGGAGATGTGGGGCAAGTGGGAGGGAAGACACGTGCGCACAGAGCACTGGCCACACACCTTGGCGGTGACTGCACCAGGAGTTCAGGCCTGACCCTTGGAGCTCCTAGCACCTGGTTCATCCCACCTGCGGCGCCAGCGGCTGGTGAGGAAGGAAGCACAGACCGAGTGTGCAGGTCTTGGGAGACCTGAGGCACCATCACAGCTGGCCAGGCGTGGGCGCCAGCCTCCCTTCTGCAGTCCCAGTTCCTCACACAAGCCCTGCTCCTCTCCACCTGCCCATGACAGCTGTCGCCAGGCCTGGATAGTGCGGCAGATGTGGGAGCAGCCACCACACAGGATGAAGACGGCCGGCCGCATACTCTGTGTTTCTGAACCAAGCACACCCTTGCTGTCAGGGCGGCCTGAGAAACCTACCATCCCTGGAGCAGGCATTCAATGAATTAAGGGTCCTCTTGATTTTTAAACAATGGATTTTTCCAAGTAAACTGATAATCAAACCAACTAGGGAAATCATAAACCATATGCATTTTTACAATTAACAATGCATGCAGCAGTTCAGAGAAATTCCTATTTAGAGCTTTGTTGCTGGTGAATCAATTCCAGAAATACAAACCCAACTAAATGGAAAAGTGATAACAGTACACACACATCAACTGGAAACTCTAAATGCCAATATTTTTTTCCTACTCACTACTTACTGAGTCAAGTTTGCTCAGAGGAAGGGGCTGCGGGGTCCACAGTCAAGCGCCTCTCAGCACAGCTGATCCCAGGAATAGGAAATGAAAAATTCCATGTTTATTTCAAGAAAAAAAAGGAAGGAAACCCCCAGGGACCCTCCACAATGGCATCTGTCTCCCTGGCCGCAGCCCCCATCCTCTCCCTGTCCTGGGAAGGCCCTGTGTGCTGTGGCCCTCCCTCAGCGCTCAGCCTGAGACCCCGAAGCACACACCGAACCCTGGTACATCGGCAGGAGGGGTCCTACGTCCTAGGCACAGGTGCCCCGTTTAGCACTTTCTCCAATTGGGGCGCGCAGCTCCAGGCCCCTGGTCCCGTCCCCACACTGAGAAGCTGACGCAAGACCAACCTCTTGGGTTAGGTAAAAATTGTGTTAAAAATTGTTCAAGGCGGCAAACAGAATGTGTAAACAGGACTCTGTTCACAAAGCTGCCCAATGACAGGTGTTTAATTCAAGAGGTTCCTCCGCTGAAAACCATCTCTGAAGGCGGGAGCACTTAAGCTTCCATGTGAGGAAGATCTATTTGCAGTCGGTCACAGCGGAATCCCACCGCACAGTCCTCCTTTCTCGGCTTTTATCCCTTAAACACAATGGAGCACCCACCGCTGCAGCAGCGCGGTGGAGCGTGTGAAGCCCCCGCACCTCAAGCTCCAGATTCACTGGCCGTCCTTGTGAAACACAGGCCTGACCCTCGGAGCTCCCAGCAAAGCAGAAGCCACACGGGCCTGAGCCACACAGGCAGCCCGCGAAGCTCTGCCGTCACAATCTGTCTTGCTGCAGCTTGGTACTGAATTTCACTCTGCCCCAGAACAGCTCTGAGCCAAAAGCACGAGCATGTATTGCGGATACTGAGAACAGCTCCCCCTGAGCCAGGCCCTCACAGGAGGCTGCTCGAGACAGCAGCACGCCAGGTCGGAGCGGGGCTCTTGTGAGTCAAAGCGCATCAGTTCTGCCCACCTCGCTCTGACTTCTGCAGACCACAGGGCTCACCCAGGCAGGAGAACCAGACGTGAGGAGGCTTCCGGGGAGCCAGGCTCAGAGACAGGCCGAGGGCTGTGAGCTCCCCTCTAGGTCTGATGTGGCATGAGTTTAGAAGCGCACAGCAGAGGAGACAGGAGGGAGTCTCCTTCCCACGTCCCACATCGGAGACATCACAGGGAGGAAGCAGGGCTGGCTCTGGCCACAGGGACTGCCCAACGGCAGACAATCCAAATGAGCCAAAGGGGGAGGGTCTCAGCACAGAGTCAGGCCACCCATGCTGACCGGTCACCTTCCACTGGGCTCTCCGCTGGCCTCCTCCACCAATGCTCGCCCGTCCAGCCTGGCCCGCCTGGCCCGCCTGGCCCACCTGTCTATTGTGCTAAGATTCCAGGCAGAGTCCAAGTGCGATGCAGGTCTGTCCCAACTCACGGTCCTGGAGAAAGGGCGAGTGTGGGGCCAGCATGTGCTGGAAGGAGGAAGGGTTTCTCCTGGGCTTCATTCATTCCCGCCTTCAACACCAGCACTGAGGGCCGATCGCGGGCCAGGCTCTGCTCTAACTACGGAAACGCAGAGGTGAACAAGTCTTAGCTCTGGGCAGTAGGAGACAAACAATAAACAAACAGCCCTGTATATAAATGACAAGGAGAACACAAAGCGGGGTTAACAAGAAAGGAGGCAGCGGCGCTCTTACGGAGAGAGGTCAGGGTGCTGGCAGATAAACAGAGCTAAGACAAGAGCGGGACAGACGCGAGCATCTTGGGAGGCACAGGCCGGGGACCCGCAGCGGCAGGCTCCTGCCCTGGGCCGAGGCCAAAGTGAGGATGGAGGGACAAGCAGCCAAGTGCTCGCATTCAGCTGGGACCATCAAGGAGAACACAAAGGCCCAAGCCAGGGGCAGCTGAGGGGGGCAGGGGCACCAGGCAAATCTGGGCAGTGGGCACATCTTCCTGGAGCCAGGGCAGCCTATGGGGACAAGGCCTGCAGAGGAGAGGTGGACTCTGACAGAGTCAGACAAGGAGTGTGGGGTTGGGGTGGGTACTGGGGAGCCACAGCAGGCTAGGCCACAGGAGAAAGGCTGGCAAGGGCCCACCCGCTGAAGGCAGGGTATAGCCCATCCCTGGGAAAGCCCATAGCTGGCCGAGAAAACACAATTCCCAAGGCAGAAGCACTCTGCTGACACACAGGGCTGCACGTGGAGAACAGGACGCAGTGATCTTGACTGGCCAGGACGCTGGCCTCCGTGGGCTCCCCTGAATGTCCGGACAGGGACAAAGGGGAGGTTTGACTGCAGGAGAGGCAGGAGGACACAGTGCCCACGACAGCTGACTCAGCCTGTGCCAGCAGGCTGCCGAGGCTCCAGCTGGCCCTGACCCAGGTGGTGGGCGGGGACCAGGAAGGGGAGGGAGCCAGAGAGCCCTCCTTGCAGGGCTCCAGTCCAGCCACCACCCAAGGGACACTCAAACCTCCCTCCAGCCGCCAGGCGCCCAGGCCACCTCCTGTGAACAGTCATTCGAGCACAAGCTGGGGTCAGTGGTCTCTGTGCTCTGAGACTCTGGACCCTCCCTTCTCCTGCCACCAGCAGGGGGAAGGGCTGGGGCAGCAAGGAGGAGCACCTAGCCTTGAGTGCCACTGCCAGGACTGCCTCCATGCCCAGGATGCCCTTCACTTCTCTAAGGACAAGATTTCAGGTAGGGCATGCAGGTGGTACCGCTTGCTCCCTCAATGCTGGCAGGGAGGTGTCCAGGGCGTTCGTGCCCATCCTCTTGGACCCACCCAGATAGTGAAGGCTCCTCCAGGACCTCAGACCACTGCACCTGTTGCATCCCCAGACAGGTGTCCAGGCCAGCAGGGAGAGGAACGCCCGTGAAAAGGGGGCCTGGACAGAGCCTCTGTACCCGACTTTCTTACCAAGGTGTCCCTCGGGCCCCAGTGACCAGCGCCCAACCCGCAGCCCAGCCCGACGTGAACCTCACGGTCCAGCGTGTTTTCCTCTGAGTTCCTCAGTTTTGTCTAGGAAGAGGCAAGGTGTGCTAGCGCTCCCTCTCAGCTCGGGGTGCGGCTGGTGCCTTTCACAAGTAGCTCTTATTTTTATCTAGCATGTCTTAGCTCAGTTGGCAAATTGGATATTTATGCACCCCCACTTCACAATCCATCCCCACCAGTTATTCCTGTGAAACTAATATTTTATCTTAAAAAGAAGGGGCTAGAACGACTCAAGGCAGCAATATGCAAACAAGGTGACAAGCCACAGCGTGGGCCTGGAGTGCCCAGGAAGTAGGGGAGGTGGGACACAAGGGGACATGGAAGCTCCTCGCAGTGCCCACCCACCTGTCCACCGGCACATCTGATTCAGCCTGGCTTCCTCCTGCCCAGGGGTCCAGATGGGCCATGGGGAGGGGCCTAGCCTCACCGCTGAACCCGAGACCAAAAGCCCTAGGGATGGGCCATTGCTGGGACCGTCACCAATGGGCCCCCAGTGAGGGTGGGCTGTGAGCCCCAAGGGCTGGCAGCTGCCCAGCTCCAGCTCGTCAGCACCACTCATGTCCCAGCGGTTTCCAAGTCCCTGTCACCCCTGCTGCCTACCCAGGGGACCCAAGCTCAGGGACCCACTCCAGCCTGGGCTGTGCATGAAGGCCCCACCTACAGCCACCCAGCCATGCAGGTGCAGGCCAGACACTGCAGCCTTCCTGCTGCGCACCCTCCCTGGTGGCTGCTGCTCCTACCTGGTCTCAGGAGAAGAAGCATGCCCCCAGGGAAGGTCAGCCACAGGCTCCTGGCACCTGCGGAGCCACACTCTGGAAAAGCTGTCCCATTTAGACCCTCAAAGGTTTCATGTCTTCATGTCCCAAATCACTGTCTTTTCTCAAAACTGCTGGGGAAGCTGAAGAAGGGGGACAGGAGGTTGAAAGGCCAGGGACAGATGAGCCTAGAGATGAAATGCAAGATGCCAGGTTGGGGCGCTTTGCCCTCCGGATGTCCATCTGTGAGCTGACCATATCTGACCACAGGTTTAAGTCTGGCCGCGGTCAGATTCTAACGGGAGGGGTGGGAAACAGAAATCTCCCTTCACAAATAGGTACCAAGTTAGGGCTGCTAGGCTCCCTCCGAGGCTCCCCTGGGGAACCCTCCGACCCTTCCTGCGCTGGAGCCCGGGGGAGTTTGTCCTCACCCTTGGCACACAGAGGCCTGCTGCCCACTCTCCTGGCACAAAGCGTTGCTCCGGCACAGAGCACTAGGACCGGCCGTCACCCACTGTGCCAACCTCCAGCCTGCAGCTCCTGCCTTGGGGAACGGGCCAGGCCGAGGGTCACGTCTACGCCGCGCGCCCAGCCCCTCGCCAGCCACCCTGAGGAAACCAGGTGTGGAATTTTTGAGTTTTTTCCCTGTGTGCCTCATCATAAAGGGAAGGGGGTGAATCAGCGCTCGATCGCGGGACGCAGCGAACCCAGTAGCGACCCCAAACTCTGGAGTCCACCCCGCACAGGGACTTGTGCCGGCGCCAAGCGAGGGGGCCCCCGGCGGGACCCGAACCGGCAACCCCGCCCGGCCAGGTCGCCCCCGCCGCGGCGCCCCAGCCCCTGACGCGCAAGCCGCTCTGGTCCCCGCGGCGCTCGCCACCAGCCCGTGGGATGGGGGCTGGGGTGGGGAGGCCGCTGCACCCCAACTCCCGAGTCTCGGGCGACGGCCCCGCCGACCGTCCCCCTCCGCGGCCGCCGGAAGCCACGCTGGGTCCCGAGCAGCGCGCGGGCCGCAGCATCCGCGTCCCCCCAGACGCGCCCCGAGCCCCCGCGCCGCCCCGGGCCCCTCCAGCCGCCGCCCGCGACCCCGCAGCCCGGGCCCCGCTCACCTGCTCCGGCGCAGGGCTGCACGGCTCCGTTGGCGAGGCCGAGCGCCGGGCGCCGCCGCAGCTCTTTGTGAGCCCGCGCCGAGCCGCACACGGCGACTGCTAATGAGCCCGGGAAGCTGGATAGGCGGGCGCGCCCGGACGCGGCGTGCAGCACGCAGGCCGCCTCTGCCCGGCACCCGCACCGCCCGGCCTCCGGGCCGCCCCCGCTGCACCCCGCCCGGCGATGGGGTCGAAAGCGCCGCCCGGGGCGCGCGGCGGGAAGACGGCGGAGACAAAGATGCTTCCGTGCCGGCGCTGCGCCCCAGCGCCCAGCGGGGACGATGGGGGCGCGGGTGCGGTGCACCCGGCCCTGCGGGGTTGGTCTGGGGTGGCAGGAGCCCGCGCTCGCTCAGGAAGCCGCGGCGATGCCCGCGCAGCGCACAGACTCGGGCGCGCCCGGGACCCGCAGGCTCGGCCCCTGGGGTCTGGTCCTCGCGGCGGAACAGGTGAAGGCGACGCTCGCTGCGCCCGGGCCCTGCCCCGCGCGCCGCGCTGCCCCCTGGCGGGCCCCGGAGAGAGCGGCGCCCTGGGCCAGACGACCGCGCCCTGCTCTGGCCAGCGCGCCCTGAGCCAGAAGCCCCAGGAACTGGCCTCAGGCAGACCCTGTGACAGGGAGGGCCCCTGGCTCTGCACCACAAGGTCCCCAGGCGACTGCAGGCGACCAACTCTTCTGTCCACGCTCCTGATAACTGTGCCAGTTCCTGACACTCGCCCCAAGGACTTGCTCGGCCCCTTCTCTTTGGCCTCCTGCTAGAGAGAACCCGGCCTTGAACACTCCCTGACACCACAACTATCACGCAGGGAGTCAGTCACCCGCCGTGCAGCGTGAATTATCAACCCTTCTGAGATCCTTGAAGGTCCCCTAGAGGCTGGAGTCACCTTCGACCCTGCTACCCCCACTTGTCCTTGGGTCCTGGGAAGTCCATCTGGGAAAGCACGCAGGCTCCCGCTCTGAGCACCCCAAGCCTCTGTCTGCCCCCACTTCTTCGGGCTGGTTAGCTGAAGCCCGGCCCAGAGTTCTGAAGAGCCGAGCTGCAGAAGGAAAAGCGAGAGTGGGGTGGCGAGATCCCTCTCCCCGCTGCTGCCCTGCGGGTCCTGAAGAATCAAAGAAGGGCCCTGGGAAGGCTGGATCCTGAGCCTGGAGCCCTGGCCTGGCTCCCTGTCCTCTGCCTGTTCTCCCAAGCAGATCCTGGTGGGGCAACTTAGCAGTGCAAGTGCCAAAGGGCTGAAAAGGCAGAGTCCTGGCCCACCCCTCCTCCTGAGCGTGAGCTTCTCTGCACAGTATATTTTCAATCTATTCCAACATTCCGATGACCCAAACAACACAAAGTTTAGCTGCCTCTGGTCCAGGCTTTTCTGCAAATGCTGGTACCTGGTGAGCCACAAACAGGAAGACACAGTTCCCTAGCTTGAAAGTGAGGTGGGGCCTGAGTATATCCATTGCCCTCGCTGGGCCTTTCCTCTGATATGGCCAGATCCCACAGGAAGCCGGCCCCTGCTCTGTGCGCCGGACCTCGGGCCGGTCTGAGGCTGTGCCCTTCAGCTCCTGCCCTTGAACTGCTGCTGTGTGCACGCTGCACCTCTGGGGGTACACGGCCAGAGGAATCACAGGCTCAGGCCTCCTTGACCTCCCTAGATTCCTGAATCTGCTGGGCTTGAGTCCACCTACCACCAGATCAGGGACTGGTTGCTGGAGATTAAACTCTTTGTACTGAGCTACACTCCCAGCTCTTTTTATATTTTTCCATTTTGCCTCCTGATTAGGTTACAGTGTGCACCACCACCACTGGCTAGCAGAGAATTTGTAAGGAATCTTGAAGCAGGCAAGGTCTTTCTCTGGATGCTCCAAACTGAAAAGCAATAATATGAGAGATAGCTACATTTTACTTCTAAACTCTGCCTGCCTGGGAATCACCTCCACGTGCACCGTCAACAGCAAACTAGGGAAATATGTTTGTAATTCATATCGCAGTGCATTTCCCCAAAGTATAGACAGCACTGAGAAACACACAAGAAAAAAAAAAAAAAAAGACCAACACTAAGAAAGACCAGGCAGTTTACAGGCAAGGAAATACAACTGATTTTTATAAAAATACAAATACTTTTAAACATCTCAAAAGATGCCCTTTGTTCGTAATGAGAAACACAAGCTGGGTGTATATCTTTGTGGTGACAGTACTAGACACACACATAGACCCTAAGCTCCACCACTAGCACTACACACCCAAAAAAGCTGGTTAAAATTAAACTGAGCTGGGATTTTCTACCAGAGACTCAGAATTTCAGTAATGCAGTAAATTTCAGAGGAAGGGGGAAACTGGTAGGTCCCCTACCCCCCCTGGGAGGTGGCGACTGATGCAGTCTGGTACAGTTTCTGTGGGAGACAATTAGATCACTTCTAATGAAGTGCCAGATGCTCGTGCTCTGTGTTAGTCAACTTTTTGTTATTGTCACAGATACCTAGATCCAATTTATTAAGAGGAGGGGTTTATTTTGGCCATGGCTTTGGAAGGCCAGAGAGCTTGCTGCTAGACCAGCCTGGTCACACCCAGGGTTGGTAATGCTCACGTGGCACGTCCGGGGGGAGCCTGACCCTGGGGTCCACGTCTGTGTCTCATCGCATCCTCCCTCACGCGGCTCCCTGGCTCTGCATGCTGGCGGCCCTAATTCTCAGCTTTGTCCCCAGCCTTAGAACATTCCACTATGGACTGACTCCTCGGAAACCGTAAACAAAAGTGGACTATTTTTTCCCCTCCTTTAAATTGTGTGTGTATTTGTTCCCAGCATCGGGGAGGTGACTATGACCAGAACATCCCATTCTTTCGAGGCTCTGGCAAGGCGGCACATCGTGGCAGCCCAAGTGGGGAAACTGCTCACTTTATGGCGGATGGGAAGCAGAGTGGGAGAAGACATCAGGGCCAGTGGTCCCCTTCAAGGGCTCAACACCCTCGGGCCATCTCCTACAGGCTCCCCCGTTTTCCATTGACACCAAGAAGGAACCAAATCTTTAACACAAAGCTCTTGAGGGCAGCACATACATCCATTTTGGCATAAAAATTCTGTTTCTAGGAATCTTCCTACATTTATCATACACATATGGAGGATAGCCACAAGTAGAACTACGCATTGTTTCACTATGTGTACAGGAAGTGGCCACAGACAGCTTGGTTTCAGGAATAGATGGCTGAGCACCCAAGTGCTCTGCAGACACTGCAACAGCCCACAGGTATAAACAGGGGGATGCAGGGAGGAGCTGCAGAAGTGCTCCAAGATGAGCTGCTCAGTGAAAGGGCAAAGAGCAGCCGCGTGCTGTGTACCGCCATTGGCAGGATCACACACATGCTGATGCAGTCATTAGCTTCTCTGAAAAGACTGTAAGAGGTCTTTTGCCTAACTGGAGCCAAGCCTTTAATGTATGGGCCATGAGGCGGGAACTTGAAATCTCTGGTCTTTTTTTCTAGCAGTAGGGGTAGTAGACAATCTCTGACGCTGAAACCTAGGGAGGGTCTAATCCCGTGTTTGTACCACATGGCTGTGCTATCTACTGCCACCCAGTGGCAATATGTATGAATTGCAGGTTTGTTGCAGATGCCTTTCAACCCCTTAGGGGCTCCCAATCCTGGACGGATTTTTCTCACCCAGCAGTGAAGTGCAGCCAGAAAGGAGTTGATTCCCAAGCACTTGTCAGATATATATATATAGATAGATATAGATATATATATATCTATATATATATCCATGTCAGATATATAGATAGATATATAGATATATCTATATATCTATATATCTATATTATATAATCTATATTATATATTATAAAAATATATATAAATATATATTTTAAAATGTTCTAGGGATTGAAACACTCTACCTCTGAGCTGCATCAAGACCTCTGTTTTGAGATTGGGTCTCCCTAAACTGTCTCTGCTGCTCTTAAACTTGTGATCCTCCTGCATCAGCCTCCCAGGTAGCTGGGAATTCAGGCATTCGCCAAAGCCAGTGTAAGGACCCACGCCCCTCTCTGGGGTGGTGGAGGCCTTCCCATGAAGTCACTGCCTGGGAGGCACCCTTTGGGGTCAACCCTGTCCTGTTATCGGAACAGCTGAGCTCCGCCTCCTCTCCTCCCCCTCGTCTTTGTGTAGCTGATGCTGACCTCAGCCAGGCCGGGATCCTGCACTCCACTCCCGGCTGACACACCCGAGGCTGGGACCTCAGACAAATCAGGTGAGTCTGCGGGGCAGTGTCCTCCTCTATCCACTCGGGAACTCTGACCCTGAAAAGCCTGGATCCCCCGCGTCTAAAGGAAATGCAATGCAGGCCACTCCAGTCACGGTCCTCCTCCTTCCAGGACTTTTCTCCTTGACGTGTAGTACTTGCACACAATGACGGGGTTCAGTGTAATATTTCAATACATGCGTCACATCCACCCTCCTTTTGCCCACCCTGTCCCAACCTCTCAGAAGCACCATTCTGTGCTCAGGACGGCTTTTTCTAAAACTTCTGGATATAAGTCAGTGGGAAAAATCACCAACCAGATCACAGTCTAATGAGTTCTTCCAAGGCCCAGTGTTTTATTTTGGAAGATACAAAGACACATAGCATGAAAATGCCTTTCACACCCGTGGATGCAAAGTATCTTTCTAAAAAGTAAGTATCATTGACTTCTTGGCTGATTTCAAGGTGCGAATTCTATAAAATTCAGGCTTTATAGTAATAAACAAATAATTATAAAGAGTGGAGACCTCGGGCTTCCAGAGCTCCAGATCCCAGTCTTGGAAGCCAACCAAGGCAGACTGCGGGGCCAGGGAGGGGCCGGACGCCTCGGAGGTGGGGTTCATGGCAGGAGCTGACTCCTGCAGGAAAACTGAAGCTGTGAAGTTCTGGAAAGAGTGACACAGAATTCACCATCCGGGAGCCCATTTCGGGTCCAGAAGCAGCCTCCCAGTGTAGCAGCCCCAGAGCCTCAGAACCGCACCTGAGAAAGAACCTCAGAACTGGAGTGTTAGGCCACAGTTTGGGGAGTGGCCTGCCGCACAGGATGGACGGAGGACAGGAGGCGTCACATGCAGAGCTGGAGCTCCAGCGGGCACCATGTGGAGGCTGCTGCACTGGGCTTTGCCGCCACTTCCACGGGGATCTGGGGCCAACTGCACAGCAAGGCCTCTCTTCAGGGGCAGGAGCTGAGTGAGCTCACTTGGGCTCAGAGTCACTTCTCTCCTCTGTCCCTCTATGCTGGGCCAGGCAGGAGTGACCTGTCAGAGCTCAGGATCTGGCCCCAAACGTCAGCTGCTTTCCACAGCTGCTGCTTTGTGATGATCTGCCTGCATCTGGACATTGATGCGTGACGGAGGGCTAGTGCTGTGGCACTGAGTGAGGAACATCCGCCGTGTACAGGACCCTCGTCCACACAAACATGACCGCTCCGTGCCATGTCAGTGGTGCCTGTGCCACATCACCTCCTAATGGTCCACTTCTGTTGTGGAGCACATCTAGAGACACGTGAGAGTCGACCACAGGTAAGGAATGACCAGAGACAGGGAAAAGCCATTGCTATATTTCCTTGGAGCAGACAGAGAGGTGCAGGCACTGACCGGGCTGTGACAGTGACACTGACCAGGGAGGCAGGCCCTCGTCCAGCCTGCCCTGATTTTCCATGTCAGTCTTCAGCAGCACTTACCACCCACACCCGTGCCTGGCTCTTCTACCTGTTGGTCCTGGACACAGGCTTGGTAAAGGCCATCGCAGGCCCAAGGGGAAATGCTCAGCCCCAGGGAAGAAGCTAGTTCCAGCTTCCTGCTTCCCTGGCCTGGCGGAGTCCCTGCTCTGCAGGTGAGACCCAGGGGCTGCAGTGCTGACACGAAAGATGATGCTAACACCTGTGCAGGGAGCAGGTGACATGCAGAGGGGTCTCGTGGAAGAAGTGGGCATCCCTGACCTTCCTCTGCTCCTGTGCCGGCCCCCAGGCTCCATCCCTCCACAGATGGCTGTGCCCATTTCCAGTCCGTTTCCCTGGATGTCACTGCCTGACTTGGACATTCCTGGCACTCTTTACACAGGAGTAGTGAGCCCCGGACACCCCCACGCCAGCTTCCTGAGAGAGGGCCGTGGGCGCGGTTCCTTGTCAGCAGGGTCAGGGCCTCCACTGTGGTCTCTTCGGTGCACTCTTGGAAGCTCTTGTTAGAGCTGCTCCTGCTGGAAAGCTTGGCCTTCTCGGGGGGTGAAGCTTTGGTGGGGGCCCAGCAGCCCCACCCCTATGCCCAGACTCCACAGGCAGGAGCCCAGCCTGCCCCACGGTTGGCACCACTCAGCTAATTCTCCTCTCCTGCCATTGCATCTGCCTGTGTCTCCTGGAGCCCCTTCCCTGAGGGCCTCCCAGGGCCCCACAAGAGCCCCTCACTGCCCACCTGCCCATGCCAATCTCAGCTGCTTCCTGCCCCTGCAGGTCCTCCTGGACACACCCTGCCTTGCAGGCCTTCATTCGCTTGTGTAATGAATCCATCCCCACCGCAGGATGGCAAACCCACCTGCCACCACCTATACATGCGTCCTCAACTCCAGCACAGTGCTGGCACAGAGCAGGCCCTCAGGAAATGCTTGTAGACTGGATGATGAATAGATGAAAGAAAATATTCAAGAAGTGCTGTGGGGGCCTTCTGCCCCCCAGAGAGCACCTCGTCCACCTTGGGCGATGCCTCCGATTTCTGCCACTGACCATTTATTGAGATAAAACATTGTCTCTTGCAGGCCCCTGTTGTCCTGTCAGAAAGCCTATCTTTGCGGCACACTGGGGCACTGGTCAGTTTTGACAGAGAGGACAGGGGCAGGGCTGGGATGGGAGGGGCTGTCCAGGCTGCACGCTCACAGGCCTGGGCCTTGTTTCTTCTGGGGTGAAGACTTCCATCTTTCTTTGGGATTTTTTTTTTGAGTCAGGGTCTTGCTAAGTAGTTCAGGCTGAACTTGAACTCACTGTGTAGCCCAAGCTAGCCTCAAACTTGCGATCCTCCTGCCTCAGCCTCCAGAGTGTTGGGAGTACAGGCTATGCCACCATGTCAAGCTTGGGGTTTGACTTGGGAACTGGCCTCCCAAGGCTCATACAACACCTACGAGGCGTGGGGACAAGAGTGGGCATGCAGGACAGACCGCTATGTCACCGACTGGGTGCTTTGAGTGATGAGAGGTTATTGTTGCTCATCCTACAGGCTGGAAGAACGAGGTCTGATGGGACTTGCCTTGGCAGCTCCTCTGTGCCAGAGCCAGGTCCCGATGGGAAGGAACGGGTGCCCGCTCCTGAGAGTGGAGTAGGGAAACCTCTCATTGGCAGAACTGCAGGTAATGTACCTGGCCACGCACCTTGAACAGAAAGAGAAATGGCTTAAGCTTAGGTCAAGGCCTGGGCAGCTGGGTCAGGGCCTATGGAACAGGGCTGGATGCCCTGTGACACGGTGGCCACATACAGGCAGACCACGGGAGGAGGGTCTGAGCAAGGATGCGGGCATCACACACCAGCGCCCACCAGATGACCCAGGGCTCGGTGGGCAGGAAACCACTGGCCACTCAGCGGACAGAGACCTTCTGTGGCCTATGGCACTCAGGTGACGGGTGGAGCTGGGGCCCTGCCCGGTGCTGCCCTGCACCCTTGGGACGGGCATCTGTAGTCCTCAGTCTCTGCAAGTCCCTTAGTGCACGGGGCGAGGGGAGGAGCCGCCCTTGTCCCCAGGTAGGAAAGCTGCAGAGCTGCAGAGACGGCCGCAGGGCACGGCGCCAGGCACCCCACTTTGTTTGCCTCTGTGCTGTGTAGACGTTGCGTGAATCTTAGAAAATGACAACAGACTGTCATAAAGTTGATGTGGCGCCAACTGCAGCTGCCGTTGCAGATGTGGCTTGGGAGTTTCCAGATGTGTGCACAGCCCGCCACAGAACAGCGTGGATTCTGGCAGCTGCAGTAGTTAACTGCCTCTTTCCCTACTTCCTCCTTCCGCAGGTGAACAGCTCAGGGTCCAAATGAGAACACACCTGAGCCGCTGTGCTCGTAGTGAGCGGGTGGCTGGTGACAGCCCTTTCCCCAGACCAACAGCAGAGAACGCGCTGGCTGCGCAGGACAACCTCCGGCTTTCCGCCCTTCCCCTCCTGCTGTGCGTCCAGGAAGCAGAGCGGTGGGGGCCGCCCCTGCGGACTCCTCCGGCTTCGCGGGGGGTCTGCCCCCCTAGAAACACTGGAGCCCCTCCCCCACTCTTCCTTCTCCCGCACAGCGGACTGGATGAGTGCACCGCCGGGGCCACAGCTCCCGCACCGCCTTCTCCCACCGCGGCTGGTCTCGCTGGAGTCCTGTAAGTGCTCCCCGCCTTTGCTCCCGTGAGCCCCAGAAAGCTGGACTGCTAACTTTGGTTGCCCCGCCCTCACTTTCTAAACAGTCTTTTTTGCTAGAATCTCAACTTACTCCTCTGAAGGTTCCCTCCATCTGCTTGAATTCTGACTAATTCCGGGAATAGAGTTAATTCACCCGCCCACTACTTGTTGAATATATATCATGTTTATTTAAAAGAAAAAGAAGAAGAAGAAGAAGAAGAAGAAGAAGAAGAAGAAGAAGAAGAAGAGGAGGAGGAGGAGGAGGAGGAAGAGGAAGAAGAAAGGAGGAAGCAGAAACAGCAGGAGAGGGAGGAGTTTTGTCAGGAGGGCTGGCTCCTGTGATGCTCGGATTCCGGAAGTTGGACAACAGGCTGCTTGCAACCTGAGGACACTGGGCTGTAGGTAGCATCACTCAGCCCAAGCCCAGGGACCTCCACACCAGGGAAGCTGACTACTAGGACCTGGGGTCCAAAGGCTGGAGGCACCAGAGTGATCTCAAAGGCAAAGGGAGGGTATGTGTCCCGCCTGGGGCGCTGCGCCTCTCCTGTGTCCCTTCTCTCTGGTGCCCTGTGGATTGGGTGGTACGTGCCTGCGTGAAGAGTAGCTCTGCCCACTTAGTTCCATGCCAGTACCCTCGGAAATTTCATGGGCAGTGTCAGTGCTGTAGGAATTCCTATTCTGCTCAAGTCAACCCTGAACATAAACCATCACGATGACGAACAGTTCAGGATAAAATGAGGCGCGTTGCTCGCTTCAGGGTCCTGAGGCAAGAAACGAAGGATTAGGATCGAGGCAAGCTGCAGGGAGGAGGGCTCGTGCTGGGGCCCTGACCTACTGGGGCTGGTGATGCACTTGCAGAGCGGCGTGTGCAAAGGCCTTACAATGGCCAGCCTGCTAAGGAGCTGGAGAAAGCCTGACGGAGAAGAGGCTGGAGAGGCAGAAATGCTGAGGTAGTGGTGGTCCCATCTGCTTATCCAAAGGAAGAACATAGGGCCGAAGGCACCAGCACCTCCCCGAAGATCATGACTCCTGAGGCTTACACCCTTTTGTAACCCCTCCCGGTGCCATGGGCCAGACTAGACTTAATCCCACTGCAAAGTGGTGCCATTCTAAGATCGGGGTACAAAAGCATTGTGGTTTCCACTGGGGGTTTTCCCACTTCTGTCACCCTGAGAAGCCGCTCGGGCCACGACAGCCCTGTGGTATGAAGCGAGGGCCTGGGAGAGGGCGGGAGCCGACCTGAGGCTAGGCTGCCGGCCCCTGTGTGGGACACAGCTCTCCCTCCCTCATCGCTGAGTTTGCCAAACTCAGCAGCAGCTCCTCGAGCTGAACTTCAGCCTCTTGAGACCACAAACCTGGACGCCCCCTGCGGCCGCATCTCTGACCCACTGAGCGGGAGATCACAGATGCTTGTTTCAGGCGCCACACTTTGGCGGTGATCTGTAATGTAGCGATAGTTCCCGAGACACTAGCTTGGTTTTCCATTCCATTTCCACTTGAAATACCTGAGCTTAATCAGTGTGGAAGTGGAAGGCTCACGTCGCCGTCCGGTCTGGGGTTTCGGCCCACGGCCAGCGGCTCCTGCTCACCTCTGCAGCCTGGACGCACAGATGCAGGGAGCGATCAGGGGCCGCGGGCGGAGGATGGATGCATCATTCAAGACACACGCCCTTGGTGTCATCTCCAAACTGGAGCAGCAGCGGGTTCTCCAGGGCAGCAGCGCGTTTCATTCGCTCACAAAGCCTGAGGTGCTCCACCCTCCAGCCACATTACAGGTACTGACGGTGTTGGGTTTTTTTTTTTTTTTTTTAGGTTTTTTGAGACAGGGTCTCGCTTTGTGGTTCAGGCTGGCCCTGAGCTCAGCCTCAAACTCACATCACAATCCTCTTGCCTGTGCCTCCCGAGTGCTGGGATTACAGGCATGAGCCACCACGCCCGGCACTGTGGTATGTGGTACTGGTTGCTGCTGGGCATGAGTCTCCACACCCAGTATTGTTATGTGGTTACTGGGGAATCGAACCCGGGTCCTTGCGCTTGCAAGACAGGCGCCGGAACCACTGAGCTAACTCCCCGGCCCGACGGTGTTGGTTTTTAAGTAGGTAACACCAGAGGATGGTTTGAAGTTCTGAAGTAACAACACCAAACATGTGTCAGGCTCCTGCCGCAGACACTCAGCCCTCTACCGTGGCTTCATGGTTATTTCCAGTTTCTGGACTGCAATCCCAAAAGATCGTATGCATGTGCAAGCAGATCGATAGTTCATAACACTATTCTGCTATTTGCTTTTCTAATATATGCATATATCTTATACATGTTTATCTGTGACACATATCTATCTGTGTCTATATATTCCATGTCAATTTCTTTGTTTTTCAAAGCTATTTATAATTTGGTTGTATGAACAGACCTTGGCATCTGTTCCTGCAGAACATTTAGGAGATTTCCAACCACTCGGTATTATAAACAAGGGTGCGGTGAATCATCACCCCCACACAACGTTTTGTATTTTAAGGTAAATTTCTAGACATGGGCTAAGAGATGAGAATGTACAATTTCAATACGTGTGGTCAATTGTCATGGCGATGGCAGAGTTGGCCTCCTCATTTCCCTGGCCGTAAGCCGTGGAGAAGAGTGTCAGTTGCCTCCACTGGCAACGCCTTGCCAGTCCATTCGGTAAGGGAGGACGTCTCATCTCGGGGAGGGTGGAAGCTGAGAACGAGGTGCGCTGTAAGAATGATGCGCACAGAACGGTGTCGCTGCCAAGTGTGGGACAGATTGTGAGGACCAGAGCGGTGCGGGAGCCCGACGTGCAGAGTGGAGGAGAGCAGATGGCTGAGAGGTATCTGAAAGACTAAAAGAGGAGGGCATATGTGTGTGCATGTGTGTGCACACAAGTGTGCGTGTGTGCGTGCATAAGTGTGCGTGTGTGCATGCATCCATGCGTGTACACCAGTGTGCGCATGTGCATGCATGCGTGCATGTGTGTGCATAAGTGTGCGTGTGTGCATGCATGCATACATGTGTATGTGCACGAGTGTGTGCGTGTGCATGCATGTGTGCACGTGTGTTTATGGGGAGGACTGCTGAGCCAGAGGCAGTGCCCACGTCTCCCTCAGTCTTGGGCTTGGGCAACACGAAGAAGGGCAGAGGAGGCCAGGTTTGCAGGGGAAGATGCTCAACTGTGTTTCCCACGGTTGCTATGAGAACTGCGAACTTCTTGCTTTTCCTCTACACTGTGCTTTCCTCCTACACCTTCGCAGAGGTTTACATTTTAACACACATTTTAGAGTTCACATATTTAAAATACCAAGCTAGTAAATCAGAAAGAGAGATGCCAGGCCACCTATGCAATGTGAATTATTTCTCTCATCTTCCACATTGTACTGCGAGTCATTTGCATGAGGAGCCGGTAGAGGCTGGGGACGAACTGGAGGGCTGCGGGGCCCAGGAGGCGCTCAGTCACTCCCACGAGGACACAAACGGACACGGACGGGGCTCCCAAAATTGGTCCTCTCCCCCTGTTGTCTGACACAGCTGTGCTCCTTTGGCTTCCACCTCCAGGTCCTTCTGAGCCAAGGTATCAGAATGGGCGGATGCTCTTTGGGCATCTGCTCCGGATCCCAGCCAGTTCCCAGAGTCTGTTGCTCCAGGTGGGGAAAGGGGTGATTATAGAAGAGCAAAAAGTAGTGATTTTAAAATAACATGTACATAATCCTCTTGGTTGAAAAAATCCAGCATCTTAAAATAACAGCTAAATTCTATGGGAAAAAATGAGAATTAAGTTGTGTCTTATACTGGTACAAATCCCCATTATGGAGTGCAATCATGATGTGTATATTTAATGTACCAATAAAGATAATTAAAAAAAAATAACAGCTAAATTCTACAAATGGTTTTGTGATAATCCACGTGGTTTTTCCTCCCATAACCCTCATGGTGCCCACAACACTCAAGCTGGCAAAGTCAGAGAAGAAATGAGTCATATTCCTGGCTCTGCTACTTAGTGAGTTGAGATGAGACTCAAAGAGAGGGTTGTCCCTCACATGGCGGCCTGCGTACTGGATAGAAATGTAAAATCTCAGGCGTCTCCCAGCCCCGCCTAGAGATTCCTACTCTGATGTGTATGGGCAGCAGTAGTTTGCAAGTTGCAGGAGGACAGAGATCTCTATGCTGCACATAGATGGTTAGAAGAACATGAGTAGATGGACTGTTTTAGTTTGTTTTCTGTGGCTATAACAAAATTCCTCAGAAGGGCACTTTATAAACTAAAAAAGAGGTTTACTTAGCTCATCACTCCGGAAGTCCAAGAGCACCGCACTGGAATCTTACGTGCTCTACCGACAGAGAGCATCACGTGGTGGGAGTGAGACAAGGAGTGACAGCCCAACGAGGGACCACACTCACTCCTCTACCATGAGACAGGAAAGGGCACCGGAGATGAAATATGAAATATTCTATCTCCCAACCTGTTAGATGTCTGGTACGCTGAGCTCATGTTCTCTAAAAAAATCAAAGAATGAATTCTAGGAACAATGGAGGTTCAGAATAGGAAGAGATTTATCGATAGGACAGCCCCCGAAAGGCAGGAGAGGTCCAAGGGGGAGCTGGGAGCCCCACGCACCAGAGGAGTTTTATGGGTACAATGTGGGCCACAGCCGTGTTCAACCCGTGAATTTTCAAGTGTAGCCTCTTAGGCATTAGTGCTCCAAATGGGAAACAAGACATATAACAAGTGTGCATGGAAAGAATAAAGACTTCCCTGAAGAAGTGGTGGGTCCAGACATCCCGGTCACCCACTGAAGGGACTGATGTCAGTCTGTCTAGACTGATTAGGCCTGTTGTTTGTCCTTTGAGGAAGTATAGTGGTCTAGTTTTCTTGTGTTTATCTTGAGGCCCAGTATCCAGCAGATGTGCCTCCGACTATAGTTGTGGTGTGTTTCACCCTTTTGCTGACCCTCTCGAGGACCCAGCCCTACCTGATTGCCTACAATATTTCTACCTAGCTCAAGTGTCGATAATAACAGCCTGCTCTCATAGGAAAAATGCACTCCTAGCAGATATAACCCAACCCCAGGACCAGCACCAGCCCCTTCACAAGGTAGTCCCCACACCGAGGACTAAACTTGCCCTTATCCAAACTGTGCTTTGAGGCTAAGGCAGGAACTTGGAGGACTCTCTAGGGGCAGAGCAACTTGGCCCTCACAGCCTGGGAGCTCAGGGAGCAGACAGGACCCACTTGCTGGGCACCTTGGGCCCAGGACAAGTTGATGCTGACATGTACAAATTCGCACCAGAGACCCAGGGCCCAGAGGCAGGCATCAGCACCACAGCAGATGTGGGGTGCAGGGTTCGGGGCACACAAGAGAAGACCCCAAAGAGCTGCAGCGTGTGGCAGGCCCCTGATGGAGATCCGGCATAACTGTCATCTCCTCTCTGCCTGCTGCTGGGGTTAGCCCCCGGCCTGCCAAGTCTTACTATGTCATAGATAGACAAAAGCAAACAGGACTGGAGATTTAGCTCAGTGGCTCTGGCGCCTGCCTTGCAAGTGCAAGGACCCAGGTTCGATCCCTGGTAACCACCTACAACAATGCCAGGCGTGAAGAATACAGCATCCTTAGATATGATAAACAAAAACACACAGAAGCACAACTCATAGCTAAGAGGGAGCCATCTTCCGGCTTAAAGTGCTCAATGTCTTCTTTTAAAACACAGATACGACATTGCCTCTGGGAACCAGGACTGCCACACAGTGGCTGCTGCCTCTGTGGCCCCCAGGGCCGGCAGATCCTGGCTGCAGGAGCGTCCGTGCAGCTGCCTGCAGACATCACATTGCAACTCACAGCCCACTGGGAGAAGCCAGGGCAGGCGGACCACGGACAGCACCAGAAATTAAGTGATACCAGACAAAGTTTTATCTCCAGATGCAAAAATAACACAATCAAAGGAAGAAACATTGTAACAGTAGCAACTGGAAAGGAAGCAATTTGAACCTTTTAAAACGGAACAATGTAATTACTGAAATTGGCAATTCCAGAGGCCACTAAACAACGTGTTGCCGAGTAGAACTTGTAAGAATTTGGGCAGAATTTGTGCACACACATACACACAGTGAGACTTCAGAACATCAAAGATCAAGAAAAGAGAGGGGCTAGCTGCCCAATTCACTTATAAACACATACATATCAGACCACGGCCTAAGCGCCGACACACAGGTAGTGACGCAGAGCTTCCGAGTGCTGTGGGAAACTCCTAGCGAGCCTAGAGCTCAGAATTCTGCACCCTGGAGTGAGCTTTCTTTCGAGGGTGAAAACGAAACTGACATTTTCAGATGTATTTAAAGTCATTTCGACCCAGAGACCTTGGCAGAGGATAGTGCAAGGAGAAAAGTAACTCAGAGAAGTTAAATGATGCCAGAAATGTCGATAAATCACGTAAGTCTCTAAAATACATGTCTATTTAAATATGACTGGGTTGATGGGATCTGGAGGAAGTATCTTTGAATGGAAATTTAAGAAGAAAAATAACAACCTCCTCTGCTGATTGAAACACAGAAGGAGTGTGCTGGACGACACCGGGCCAAGCACCGTATCTGCGGAGGGGGCTGGGGTGCGAGACCCACAGAGCTCGGCGCAGGCTGCGGCTCCGCAACGGGCCTGGCTGTCCCGGGGCTAATCACAGCGGCTCAGCTCACCCTGGGCCACCGCTCCCCCGGCTGCCGTCCCCAGCGGACGCCTCGTTCCGGCCTCCCTCCGAGCCCGATTTTACGGAGTTGTACCGTCTGGTCAAAGGGAGAAGAAGAAGGAGAAATGCTAAACACACGGTACCAGCGTGAAGTCCAAACCCGCCTACACCACCCGAAATAGGAATGGGTTAAATTCAAGCACTACAGAGACCCTCACATATTTTAGAAATATATTTATAGAGTAATTTAACAATATATTTTTTACCAGTATTATTTATCTGACAGAAAACTGAGGGCCACACTATTTGATTGTGTGACCCACATTATGCTGCTAGTGCTAATTACTTGGAGGAAAAATAAAACTTGAGCAAGCAAAATAAGAAAAGAACGTTAAGGACAGAAAGAGATGTTTGTATGGACATACAAACAGAAGATACTCCTAAAAATCAGAGCCATAAGATGATGAAGTTAATGTATATCTGTTTCCTTCTACTCTATTTCAAAAGTGACAATACCAGGAAGCAAAAATATTAACATTATACATTGGTAAAATTTTGAAAACTTTGCCACCAATTTGGGATGAAATATGAACATCTGTAGTTGTCACTGTTATTCAATGCTGCATAGCAAGCAACCTCCGGGATGGTGGGATAAGAAAACAAATCAATGTTAGAATTCGAACTGAAATAAATAAAGCTGTAATTATTTGCAGATGGCAGACAGAATCCAGACATACATATAAATAAAAATAATATTCACATTTTGCAATGTCACTGCATAAGGACAGTATACTAAATCAATTACTGCTTTTTCAATACTAGGGACTGATTAAACCCAGGGCTTGTGCCTTGTTCCGTCCCTGAGCTACCACTCCAGTCTTTTCTTTAATTTTTCATTTCAGACGCAGTCAAGTTAAGTTGTCCTGGCTGGCCTTGAGCTTGAACTCCTCCTTCCGAAGTCCCCTGAGTGGTTGGGATCACAGAGGGGCCACCTGCCCCAGCTCTGTCATACCTCTCTATACTGACAGGAAGAATCTGCAAGTGCTTTGGCAGTGCGTGCCCATCACACCAGCACTCTGGGATGCTGAGCAGGAGAATGGCGATTTTCAGCCCAGCCACGGCAACACAGCATCTCCAAAAAACATTTTTTTAAAATAACTGAGGATGTAGCGAACCCCTGGCACACGTGCTACAGCGGGCTGAGTCCTGTCAGGGGAAGCTGTAAAGCCTCGCCATCCATCCAGTGTGGAGTGAGACCCACAGTGCTCAGTTATTTTATAATCCTCCTTGCATTTTTTTGTTTCTTTCATCAATTCTGATTAATGTATATTTTGCACCATCCATTTTTAAAGTGGACATACATTTTCTCTTTATGCATCTTTAATATTAACACATGCAGGTTTATACTATTTCTTTCTTCTTCAGAAATGCTTTCTTAAAATGCTTTCTTCTTCTGTCTGATAGGCTTTTGCACAGGATGATCTTTCACTGTTTCTAGGTACCTTGTAACCTTCTACTGTGAGATAAACTGTGTTAGTATTTAGAGAAAATTTTGCATTATTAGATGCCTATATCAGAAAATAAAAGGGTCTGAAATCAATTATGTCCATTTACACACTAAGAAAATAGAAAAGAAAATCAAGTTAAACCCAAAGAAAGAAATGAAAAGGAAAAAATCATGTCAAAATAAAACCCAGAAATTAATAGAATCTATGGAACCAAAATCTGGGACTTTGAGCTCAATAAAATTGATAGGCCACTTATCAGACTGAGCATTAAAAAGCCAGAAGATACATATAAAAATATTAAGACTGATGGAGCTGATATCGTTTATACCTACAGGTATTAAAATGATAAGAAGGAAATATTAGAAATACATGTTATGGCCATAGATTAAACAAATTAGAAGAAATGGACACATTTCTTATAGGCACAACTGCTAAAGATCATTGAAGAATAAATACAACCTGAATAACCCTGTTCCCAATGAAGTAATGAATCTATACTTAAAAACCTTCCCACAAAGAAAACTCCAAGCCTACAGAGTCTGACATATGGCAACAAGGTACATTCCAGCAAGATCTGGGGAAGAACTTATATTGGTTTTACATGAACTCATCCAGAAAATTGAGAAAGATAATATTTTCTAGCAAATTCTATGAAGCAAAGATTGGCTTGCTATAAAATCAGAAAATGAAGTTAAGAAAAATCTTTTAGCGTAGCATCAAGAAAAAAATGAAATACTGTTAGGGAGAAACCTGGTATATGACATTCAAGAACCTGTACATTGACAACCAAAAAAATATGTCTGAGAGATATTATAGATCTAAACAGACAGAAAGATAAGCATGGCTCATGGTGAAAAAATTAAAGATTGCTAGATATGAATTCTCTTCGAATTGCTCTTTGGAGTCAGTGCCAACCTAATCAAAGTTCCTATATCGTTTTTGTAGAAATTCACAAGTGGATTTTATTTTTATGAAAAATAACAATCAGAGCAATACAACTTTGAAAAAGAACAAAGTTGGAGCCTCTGCAATAACTTGTATTTTAAGAAGCCATACTGCAAAAGTAACAACAATAAAGACAGATCTTATGTGCATTAAAACAGACACATCAACAGAGCTTTATACAAAGAACCCAAAATAGACACACATATATACAGGCAATTTTTGACAATTTGCAAAGGTAGTAAATTGAAGAAATGATATAATGCTGGGTTAAATGCGTACATAAACAATGGAAAAGAATAGAAGAAAGAGAAACAACTCTAAGTACACTCAATCATTCGATTTTGAAAAAGAAGATAAAAACATACACTGGAGGAAAGATAGACTATATAATAAATACTGCTAGAAAAACTGGGTATCCACATGCAAAAGATTGAATCAAGGCTCATATATCCCCCCATAAAAGAAAACAAAAATGAACCAAAGATCTAATTTTTTTTTTTTTTTTTTAGTTTTTTGAGACAGAGTCTTACTTTGTAGTTCAGGCTAGCTTTGAACTCAAGGCAACCCTCTAGTCTCTGTCTCGCAGGTGCTGGGAGTACAGGCATGAGCCACCATACCCAGCTATGTGGTATGTGGTACTGACTGCTGTGGGCATGAGTCACCACATCTAGCATTGTTGCATGTGGTTACTGGGGACAGAACTTGGAACCTTGTGTTTGCAAAGCAGGAATGGGAACCACTGAGCTAAATCCCTGGACCCAAAGATCTAACCATTAAAATAGAAACATTGAACCTGCTGGAAGATAAGATAGGTAAAATTCTTGAAATCAAAGGCAAAGACATTCTAAACAGTACTTCAGTTGCACAAGAAATAGAACCAAGAATCAATAAATGGGATCATATCAAGTTAAAAAGCTTTTGCATGGCAAAGCAAACAACTAACAAACTGAAGAGATGACTTACAGAATGGGAAATAAAGTTTCCAGCAATTCCTTGGAGAAAGGACTAATATCTAGCATATATAAAGAACTCAAAAAAAAAAATAAAAACTAGGGGGTCCGGGGAGTTAGCTCAGTGGTTCTGGCGCCTGTCTTGCAAGCGCAAGGACCCGGGTTCAATTCCTACTAACCACATACAATACTGGGCATGGAGACTCACGCCCAGCAGCAATCAGTACCACATACCACAGTGCCGGGTGTGGTGGCTCACGTCTGTCATCTCAGCACTCGGGAGGCAGAGGCAGGAGGATTGTTATAATGTGAGTTTGAGGCTGAGCTCAGGGCCAGCCTGAACCTCAAAGCGAGACCCTGTCTCAAAAAAAACCTAAAAAAAAAAAAAAAGAAAAAGAAAAAAGAAACTAAGATGTTATATACAGGTACCAACTCCAGTTTGCCATATGTACTGCAAAGATGTGCTAATAAAATGAATACTAAAAATATAGATATATATAGAAAAAACATGTACATACATAAATGACATAACTTGCACCATACACAAAAATTAACTCAAATGGATCACAAACCTAACTGGAAAACCTAAAACTACAGGATTTCTAGAAGAAATCATAAGAGAAAATCTGTATGACTTCGAGTTACGCATAGATTTGATAAGACACAAAAGCATGAGTATTTAAAGAAATAATTGATAAATTTGACTTCGCAAAATGAGAAATGTCTATTGTACAGAAGATATATAATATTAAGAGATAAGCTACAGAAATAGGAAACAGTATTTGAAAATCATATATATGATAGGAGATTGGATTCCAGAATGAAAAACTTGTCAAATTATATATATGAAGTATGTGCTATTTATTGATATTTTAATTCTAATAGAGATATCTAAAAAGATACAATAGATCTACACATTCTGACATCAAAATATCTGCTTAAGACAAAACACATAAAAAATAGTTGCCAGCATATACGAGATACTGAGCAGTTATTCTGGAATAGAAGCAGGGAGCTCTTACTTTATATGTACATGTTTGAAATTTACCTGCATCTCCTTCAAAATCATTCATGTGCTCTAATTTGTTCTGTTTTGTAATACATATTCTACTTGATACTGCAACTTGAAGGCTAGGAGTTAGTCCTCAAATACCTTGCACAAGAACACCATTATGAACAATAGGGTCCTCACTATACTGTTTGTTTCAAAGCATCATGGTACAGACACCTAAGGGCAATCAGGATCACCAGACACCTAGACACTGTGGTAGGTGGTATGGATTGCTGGTGGACGTGAGTCACCGCACCTGGCATTGTGGTATGTGATTACTGGGGATCGAACCTGGAACCTTGTACTTGCAAGGCAAGTGCCAAAACCACTGAGCTAAATCCCCAGCCCACATCAATTATTTTTTTAAGGCAAGAAACCTACCTCAAGGAACTACTTGATCACATTTCTGTTCAGCTAGCCAGAGAAGTAAAGATACCACGGGGTCCAAGGTGAGCTCCACGTGACACAGTTTTTGTTTCTCTCTAAAACACCACAAGGCTGTCTTTTCTCCTTTTCTCACTTCTCCTCTTGGGACGGAACGAAGGCAGCGATTTTCAGGATGCACCGGAGACTATTTTCAAGGCATGCAAGGAACTTATTGCTGCTTTTCTAGCTATGAAGAGTGAGGGTAGAAAATGTAGACTTTTGTTTTCCTTTCGAGTCATTTGCATACATTCTTCAGGTCTTCATGTTTGATGTTGTGTATTTTGCTATCTTTTTAAAAAGTAGGTTGGTCTCTGGTCACTATACTTTGTAAGTGGCTTTCTCTTGGTTTGTGTTTTGGTCAAGAATGCCATCACGTGACCTTGCCACAAGGCCAGCGTCCATCTTGTTGTGAGACTATGCATAAATTATACCTGGGTGTACCGACTTCTTTTCTCTATTGCTTTTTTCTTTTTGTTAATAACTGGCCTTACAAACTAAGCCTCTGATTTTAGAGAGCATATGGGCAGGTAGAAAACAAGAAAGAGAAAACTTTTTCTTTCTTCTCACACAAAAGAAAAACTGTTCTATCCATTTAAGAACTCATGTGACCTTTGCTGGTGCAACACCTCTAGCGGGAGGAGCTACATCCTGCGCACAGGGCCTGATGCCAAGTAATGCCAAATGTGGGTGTATACAGGGCAGACTTGGGCCTCTTTTTGCAGGGCATGACCATCTTCTTGTGGCTCCTGGCAAAAAATAAAAGGAGGCCCTGCCAAGACAGCGCCTGGATGGGCCGAAAGTGCCCTGGCCAGTGCTTCTGAGCACATGACCTGGAGCAGATAACCAGATCAAATGCCATCTGGCCAAGTGGCACCACACAGGCCAAAGCCACTTAGGCAAAGACACGCTGGGCTGCAAAGCCAGCTCAAGGGCTCACTTACTTGAAGGCCAAAGGCACCAATATGCTGTGAGCCTTGTAAAGCCATACTGAGCTAAGAGCAGCAGGCACAACAGTGGCCCTGCAAGAGACAGTGGTTGGCAAGGGGTGTCATGGTGCTCAGGTGACAGCAAAGACCACAAACTGTTTCTGGCACTGCCAAAGACACTGAAGCCAATGGTGCACCTCAGTCAGTACTCATGCCACAGCTTGCCCACACTGCCCTCTCCCAGTCTAAGAGCCTGCCTGGGGCATCACCACTGACTTTTGTGCTTCCCTGTTCAAATGCAGATAAGTTAAAGAGTGATGCCCTGTAGCAGTTAAAACCTATCTAAAATAACTGTGAGTGTAGAAAATCAGAGCTGTCTTCCTCCTTAGTCCCTTTTCCATCAAAATAAATATGAGGTGCTTTTCCCAGATGATTTCACTCTGGCTGAGTAGAGTCATGAAGAGACAAATTGGAACATCAGGGGTTCAATGGGATAGTTCAAAAAAATCCCCTTGGGTAAGTTCCCCCATCACCTGATAGGAATTAAAGGACTAGGGCTGGCCAGCAGGGGGCGCAGCCCCTCGTCCCTAAGGAGTTAATAGTCTCCTTGTGAAATCAAAGTTCTGCAGGGCTTTCTTCTCTCCGTCTGGATCTCCCCATACAGATACCGACATCACTCTAAGGTTCAGACAGAGACGGTCCGAGCTGTGTAAGAGTCTCTCAGGAGGCATCTTGTGGACCTCAGGTCTCCTCCTACGTGCAACGCCCCCTTCAGGAGGGCACAGGTGTCTGCATAGGTCTCAAGACAAGGGGATGGAAAATACGTATCTTGTCACCAGAGATTCCACCGACTTCAACACGAAGACATATCCTTGATAATGGGACAATTTGATCCTGACAATGTGAAATTAAAACAGCTTATCTACAATTGCACTATGGTCCAGGTTAAATAGAAATTAGGAGGCAACAAAAGATAGACACGGGATGATGCTTTACACTTGAAGATGTTCTCTGGTTACAGCGTTTCCACTTAAAATACAGGAGGTGGAATAAAACGCCGGTGTTCAGGCTTCGTGACTCCTTATCACAGGAAGTGCTCAAAAACTAACAAGATGACCCTGTTCTGCAGCCACCACTTGTCTCCCAGGGCGACATAGTCTCTCCAACTTGCCTGACGATACTGGCAGGTCTCTTCTAGCTCCTCCCTACAACACTCAGGCCAATAAATCAGGCCCCCTTTTTCAGTTACAGACGTGCAACAGAGCGAAACAGAGAGACCAGAAATCCGGCAAAAGGCTAAACACTACACACATGAGCAATGTGTTTTTAAAAAATCCCACAAAGGTTACTGCCCCTTCAGTAAAGCAAAGTGAGGCTGTAATACTAGTGAGGGACTAAAAATAATATCTGATATGCTAGCTGCTCTTTCCAGGGAGATAAAGAGGTGTGTTGAGTCTTTCACAAATATGCTAAATTGAGAGAGCGTGGGATGGTACAAAACCACTGCTTCATTAACAGGCTGTCCTTCCAACCCTTCCTCTGGTGGCAGATCTGTATACAATTCTCTCCCAGATTCCCGGAGACACTAATTGGTTCTCAGCCTTAGCTTTTAAAAATACATTGTTCTTCATTACTGTACATCTAGACTTCCAATTTCTGTTTGCCTTTAAAAGAGATAATGTTCTAGTTTATGGTTTCAGATTTCGCCCTAGACTATAAAAACTTCACTTGTGCCCATAAACACCTATAGCCTAAATGCTAAACATGGACTTTTCTGTGTTCAACACTCAGGACTCAGAAAATGGACTCCCCCAAAAGCCATTATGGATGCTACAATTAGTAATGCTTTAAACACACTCAGGTCATCTAATAAAAAAACCAAGGACTACAAGAAAAAGGTTTCTGTTTCAAGTCTATAGAAATTGGACATTGGTATGAGATTGTACCAGTGCTCCACCTGGGCCCTGTTCTGTACACAAGGCAGCTGATGTACCTGACTAATGGCCCTGCAGGTCTGATAGTCCCCACTCTCAGAGAGGCACTGGGCCAGACAGAACACACATTACTAAGGGGAACCTACAATGCCTCTGTCCACATACAACACCATCTTTCTAAAAAAACAATAACAAAAACAAGCAAAACAAAACCCTGGGTAACCCTGGACATCATGGATAAGCTTGTTCAATTACTTCATTCTGCTCTGATTTCCTTCTCTAAAATCTCTCCTGCAGATCTACAGCTATATTTGGGGTCAAGAGAACCCATCATTGGAAATTTTTTCTCCTTTGCCCAAAACTCTGCCACTGTTGTACACAGGTAATCTCCCAGACTTATGCTAGCAGGCCCACTCTGCCAAGACACTGGGGAGATGTGGTTCACTTATCGAGGTAACCTTGCCCAAAAATGACTTCAAAAGGCAGGTTACACAGCTATCAGCTCGCAACAGGCCATTAAACCTAAACCTCTTTTTCCCAGGAACCTCTGCTCAAAAGGAAGAATTGACAGTCCTTACTGTGGCACTGATATTAGAAAGAGACAGAAAGTTAAACACTTATCAAATATGGCTTTCTGGTGCTACGTACCCATGCTACAATCTTTTAAAGAGGGGGTACTTACCGACAAATAATTACCCATAAAGCACAGGGAGAAAGTGCTACCACTCCTAGAGACAGTCTACTTTCCCAAGCAGGCAGCACTGAGACACTCTAAAGGGCACTAGAGTGACATGCCCAAGTCTCCGTAGGCAGATAGGGAAGCATAAAGAGGAGCCCTTCAGCCCCGTAAGACTAAAGCCTTATTCCCAGTTCCTGAGAAACCATTAAAATCAGTTTCGTCTCCCAAAAGATAAATGGGCTCTAAAACAAAACAAAAATTAAAGAGACTCTGGTGATATCTTAAAAACAAACTTATTCTTCCTCAAAAGATATATAGTAAAAGGCTACTAAGACACTTTGTGATTCTTTCCATATTAAAAAAAAAAGCTTTGCTAGAAATGATCACTTGAGTTTTCGCAGGACTAGAACCAGCAGCATCCCGCCAGCGGGTCTGCAGAGCTTGTCCATTCTGTGCCTACAGCCACCAGGGCAAGCCCAAACCACCTCCTTTACTAAACCCTATACAGAACAAAGAGACACACCCCGGAGAGGACTGGCAGTTAGACTTTACCCACATGCCATATATAGAAGACTTAACCAGATGTTGGTCCTCACTGACATCTTTACAGGCTGGATTAGCACTTTTCCTGCTAGTTCAAAAAAGGCCACAGAGGCACTCAAGGTACTTCTTAAAGAAATCAACCCATTAGATTAACCCATCTCTGCAAAGTGACAGTGTATCTTCTTTTACCTCCTGAATAACTCAGGGAGTGGCAAAGGTTTTAGAAATAAAGTTCCCCTCCATTCCATCAACAGCCTGTATCCTCTAGAAAGACAGAGAGAGGTGACCATACCCTAAAGTGAGCCCTCGCGAAACTTTGCCAAGAGATGCCTGAGTCCTGGCTCCAGCTGCTACCAGTAACACTCATGAGGGTCCCTAACACACCCCGAACTGTGCTAAGTTTCAGCCCATTTGAGAAGTTACACAGAAGGACATTTCTGTCCTCCAATATGAATGCAGATCCAGAGACTCTTAAAATATCTCATCAACTGGGGCTAAGTACATCAAGCTATCTAAATGTGTAAAAACAGAGTTGTGCTAGCTCCTGGCCCAGGGGGACCACCTAGTATCTGCCCTGGAAAACAAATGCTTATGACAACTTGAAGAGAGAGAACACCAGCAGACCAGGCCACGCCGAACAGAAAGGCCCTGTGCAGCGGTTCTTGCCACACCCACTGCAGTAATGGAGACTGGGGAAATGCCTGGATTCATCTTCCCAGATTAAAGCCGGTCTCACCTAAATTGTCTGAAGACCAAGATCACCCAGGAGGAAAAAGCTCTTCCCTGGAGCCTCTGAGACTTGAGATTTCTCCTTTTAAAAACCAAAACTCCAATGTTTCTACAGATAAGTAAACAAGATCTTGCCAAGGCTGTCGCTTTCAGACTCTTAATAATTTATCTGACATATATCTCTAATCTACCTTCTTCTCTATAGAAAATGTGGAAATTTCACCTTCTCTTTGGATTTGGGTCATACGTTGAACCATCAAACAGGCTTGATGGTCACTAAGGTTTTTAGTCATTATTTTCTAAAAACCTTTTCTTTCTTCAATCCATCCAGCAAGCCACAGCACCCCCAGGAAGTTAGAGAATACAGAGTCCCTAGCAGGTTGAGTCTCCAGCCCCTTCCAGGATCACAATTTCTACATGGCATAAATAATTATGGGGAATCATGACTCTCAGGGAGAATGAGACAGGAGGGCATGCGGGGCAAAGCTGGCTGGGAAATGAGTGGGACCTTAAACCCCTTACATGTTCCCACCAGAGAATCACATATAATGCCACAGGGGATGCCACAGATGCCACCGAGAGCCTGCCAGCACGACTCTTCACTAGCCCACTCTGTCTTCGGGACCAGGGCGCACTTTGATTTCTATTCACTTTCTCTTTTCCTCCTCTGTTTGGCAGAGCCGACTGTGAGCCTCAGAGCCAGTTTCCCCCATCCCCCTTCCCCCTCACTTTTCAAAGAAACTTCTGGCACCATTTTTTGGCTTGTTGCATCCAATTCTTTGTTTGAGGCAAGGACTTAAAATAAATTTAACTGGTGAGTCACTTCTAAAGGGGCTACCTGGTGATGGCACGAGGTCCTCTTCTCAGAGTCCCTCCCCCACCCTGTGGACGAAGCTCCCCACACAGGAAGCTCGGACAGACAACCCACGAGTTTCTGATCACTGTGGGATTAATATTCACATAAAAGGACAAATAAAGCAGTTTTGATTTAAAATGGCAACGTGTACACCAGAAATGATGTCCTTTGCAGTTATTTGAACTTGAAACTTAAAAACAACTTTAGATGCAACTTTAAGCAAGGACCCCACAGTTTCCCTAATAGTCTGCGCTGTGCCAGCACAGACATGTTGAGGCAGCTGCTCTGAATCTCTTTGCTTTGCTTTGGATTTTCTGGAAGGCCTGGAGAGTGGGTTGTCACAGTTTTTGTTTAAATTTTTTAGTTCTGTGCAACACAGTGTGGCTTGAATGCTCCCCTAAGTCTGCAGATCAGCGACTCAACATGACTGTCTTGGGGTCCCCACCATTCCCCGCTGCACAGGGCACCTCCCTTTTCTCTCCCAGTGTCTCCCGCATCTCTCAAACTCTGCATCTGATTTCTGTGCCTCGGGCCGCTGAGCAGCACTGGCCCCACCCTGTGCATCCTGCCTGGAGTGTGGCATTTCTCACATTACTTCTTGTGCGTGGGGAAGTTGAATGGTGTAATTGCTTTTTCCTGGACTGTGTCCTGGCCCTGTGCCATGGTCTGCACAGAGGGCTGCGAGGAAGCGCTGTTCAAAACAGCTTCCTTATTTATCACAAGAATGTGGTGGAGAACGTCCAGGTGCCTTCTTTGTGGGACACGGAGGACAGTTCCGCTTCAGGTCCCTCCCACACAGAGCTGGCTTGGTCTGCTGCGGGCGGCTTTCATCTTTATAGCCCACGAGACTTATGGCTGACTGCTCCTGTGTTGTTGGGCTACTAAGAAAATGAGATGCAAATGTGTGGCTAACCTCTGGGCAGAGAAGCTGAAGCATGCCATGTTATTACGATACCTTAAATATCCATTTACTGTGACTTCTAAAACCCATTTAATTGTTGTATTTACATGTATGTTCATAAGATACATTCACACACAGTGTTACCTTCAAGTGAGGCTATACTGTATAAAAGGAATCCAGAGTAAAATGCAGGGGAGACTTGGTCTTGTTTTCTGCTTCCAGCTCCTCTTGAGTTGTTTTGCAGTAATTTTGGGCAGTGACCGAGCAGATTAGTCCTCTCACTGCCAAGAGGCCTCGAGGTGTTATTTACTTTGATTCGTCTCCCAGCTTGCCTGGAGAGAGTGATTTGGGTGCCGTCCTGTTGATCTGTTTTACAGGGTAGATTTATATCTACACAGAGTACACAGAGACTCAGGTATTAGCCAGAATTTTACATTATTAATTAATTAATTAATTAATTTTTTAGGGTTTTTTGAGACAGGGTCTCACTTTGTAGTTCAGGGTGGCCCTGAGCTCAGCCTCAAACTCACATTATAACAATCCTCCTGCCTCTGCCTCCCGAGTGCTGGGATGACAGGCGTGAACCACCACTCCCGGCACTGTGGTATGTGGTACTGGTTGCTGCTGGGCGTGAGTCTCCACGCCCAGTATTGTATGTGGTTACTGGGGATCGAACCCGGGCCCTTGCGCTTGCAAGACAGGTGCCGGAACCACTGAGCTAAATCCCCAGCCCCTACACTATTAATTTATGATGAAAAACACATCTATTGAGTACATCTTAAGTGCTGGCACTGACATCTCGATGAACATGAATTGACAGAAGAAAGAATAATTTTCATGCTCTGCAAAAGGAATGCGCCCCCCTGAGGGCAGGGCACACAGTGGGGTGGTACGTTCTGGGATCGTGACCAGGAAGTCGCTGTCAGCCTGCAGCTCTTTCGGCACCTTTCTTCTCTGTTCCCATGAGGTCATCCTTCGTTCATCATCTTGTTCCAAGCTACTAAATTTTAAATAAATCACGTACACTTTCCTGTTTTTCACTATGAGCGTCTCATCACCATGACCACAGTTTGGGGATAACTATGTAGTCACATGTCCAAAAATAATCTCGTCTTATTCTCCTACACAGATGAAGATAACTAGGTGAGGTTAATTAGCTTGATGATACCAATACTTTTGCAATGTTTACATGTATCAAAACATGCTGGACACCTGGATATGCACATCTTTGTTAATTATACCTCAATAAGGATGTAAGAAAGGGAAATAAAATGGAGCTGCAATTTACAAACTCTAAAAATGTCCACAAAGTATAATGGATATGCTAGGAAAATAGAATAAAATGAAATATTCATAAAAACAATAAATGGCATAGAAATTATGGAAGAAATGGAAATGAAATAGAAATAAAAAAATGAGAGTAACTTATAGCATGAATACTACGTAGATAATATGTTGTCTAACCATACGAATCATGACTTGAACTGCTAATAGTTTAAATACATCAATTAAAGGAAACTAAAAATGTGAGACACAATTTAGGGAAAAAAAAAAAAACAACAAACTACATTACCTGTAAGAAATTTTCTTTAAATGTAAAGACTTCTGTAGTTGAAAAGAAAGCATTGGAGAAGATACACCATGTTAATATTAAGCTGGAGTATTTTTATTCATTCCAAGCAGAGTCAATTTCAGAGCAAGGAAAATCGTCAAGAATAAATACAGCCTTTATCAACAGGGTTCCCTGTCTGCAAATATACAACTCCTGGTGTGTATGAAGCCAACAACAGAGCATCAAGATATATGCTGCAGGGCTGGGGATGTAGCTCAGTGGCACTGTGACTGCTTGGCAAGAGCAAGATTATAAGTTTGATCCCCAGTACTGGGGGGAAAAAAGACATATGAGGCAAAGGGCTAGGGTGTAGCTCAGTGGTAGCGCACTCGCCTGGCATTGCAAGGCCCCGCTTCAGTCCCCAATACTGCAAAAACATAACCAAACCCTGAACTCTTAGCTGCTTTACTTATGATGGCAAAAGTTGAAAAGAAGCTAGGCTTCAGCAGGAGAATGGATAAATTATAATATATCTAGGACCGGGGAGTTAGCTCAGTGGTTCTGGCACCTGTCTTGCAAGTGGAAGGACCTGGGTTCGATTTCCCGGTAACCACATACCATACTGGGCGTGGAAACTCACGCCAAGCAGCAACCAGTACCACATACCACAGTGCCGGGTATGGTGGCTCACACCTGTAATCCCAGCACTCGGGAGGCAGAGGCAGGAAGATTGCTGTGATGTGAGTTTGAGGCTGAGCTCAGGGCCAGCCTGAACCACAAAGCAAGACCCTGTCTCAAAAAACCTTAAAAAAAAAAAAAATATATATATATATATATATATATATATGTATGTATGTATGTCCTGTTATTCACTAATAAAGGAAATGAGCTACCAAGCCATAAGAAGTTATGGAAGAGCCTTAAATGCATGTTACTAAAAGGAAGAAGGCTGCATGTGGGAGTCAGGGGAGAGGATGCAGCCAGAACCCTTATGGCGAACATCAAACCCTTGTGAGTCCTACAGCAGAAGGATGAACAAAAAACAAACAACAAGGTTGGAGCCTTTAGAAAAAGGCTGAGCCTGGGCTCCACTCTTGTTACAGTAAGCAGGGGCAGCCAAAGGCCACATGCTACAGCAGCAGAAAAGAGTGCAGAAGAGCCCATAATCTCAGCATGCTGTACCTTTATTTGGTACCGAACCTTCACACCTATAATCCTAGCATGTATAAAACAGGTGGTACCACAATAATCCCTGCAGTTGAAGATCCATAGGGCAGGACAGACATCTTTAATCCCAGCTATTCCCAGCAAGTTTTAAGGCCAGTAATCCTAGTGCAGTAATCCTTGTAGTTTAAAATGCTGATGTCTGCAATAATCCTAGTAGTTGATGCCACAGGGCAGGGCAGACAGTAAGTCTGAGTAAGTCCTAAATCCGAGTAAATCGTCCATACTTCCCAATAGCTGCACACTGCATGATTCCAGCTCTCTGACATTTTGGAAAAGGCAAAACTATTAAAATACCAAAAAGATCTCTAGTCTATAGAGTTTGTGTGGTGGGTTGAGGAAGAGAGAGGATGGATAGGTGGAGAATAGAGAGATTTTTTTTTCCAGAGAAACTATTTCACGAAATGCAATAATGGTAAATAATTATCTGTCATTATCCAGGTGCCCAGACCCATGGGACACACACATACGGAGAGCAGAACCTACTGCAGACTGCGGTGAGACGTGCTGATGCCGGCTCACTGACAAAGGCACCGCTCTCCGCAGCAGGGACTGACAGCGGTGCGCTTGCAGGAGGGTGCGTGCAGACGCTGCTCGTTTGGCTCCTTTTGCCAACCCTGAAACTGCTATAGAAAAGAAAGTCTATTCAAAAGAAAAAATCTATAGAGAGGAGTTAATTAGATAAACAATTATATATTATCAACCGTAACTGAAGGAAACTATAAACAACTTTATTAAAAACATATAATCATGTAGAAAAATGAGATTTTCAGAAAAATGCAGCAATGAAGTGTGACAAATAAGGCTGAGGCAGTGACTAGAGTGCGATTATTTCACTTTTGTTTTTATGTTCAAATAATCCAAATCAAGTCTTTTAATACTATGTAAATGCACTACAAAATTACTGTTTTTATTTTTAGAGATGTTTTAGTAAGATCAATTTTTAATTTAAAAAATCTCTAATTCAAACAACTTTCTGTTCAATAATAAATGTGTTTTTGTTTCAGCAGGAGAATGGATAAATTATAATATAATTATAATTAATTATATTATTAATAATATTAAACCCAGAGCCTTTGCACTGAGCCACGTCCTCAGCCCTTTTAAAATTTTTTTAAATTCAAATCTTTATTGGTACATTATGAATACTTTCAAGTTTTTTTTTGAGACAGATTCTCAGTAAGTCACTAAGCTGCACAGACTGGGCTCTCCTAGTTGTGATCGTCTTGCCTCAGCCTCCGAGATTGCTGGGATTATGGACAGGTGCCACCATGCTTGGCTATATGCAATTTTTAAAAGTAAAATGTCATCAATAAAAATGTTTTTTCTTTGACCAGTAGTATTATTCTATTTTCTCCTGGTCGTTGGATTGTTGCTAATAGCAACCACATCTGTTTCTCTGTTTCCCTGAATTTTTCTGAAATGGTATATTTCGTTATTAAATTCTGTTCTCATGAAAACAGGATGTAATTATTATTTCATGAATTCATAAATTGGTGAATTTTATAAAAACGACTGTATTTCTATTTTTAGTCAGCTCAATACATCCTTCATTCCTTGAGACTTCCTCTTAGATAATTTTAAAGTTTTAGATAACAAGTAAGTTTCCTGTTATCTACTATTAATTTCTAGTTTGATTCAGTTATGATTACAAGGCATATTCCCTACTGTTTTCCTCATATAGGCTGTTTATTACCTACGATATTGTTGCTGGATTGGAAGCCCTTGATGCCCTGAACAAACAAGGAAAACATCCAAAAAGAGCAGCAAGATCAAAGATTCATTTGAGAACTGAAAGTCCCCTGTACACGGTGGGGGCAGTCAGCCAGAAGCAGGTTCCAGAGGGGCTTCTTCCTGGGCGTTTTAAGCTTTAGGGTCTGGAATAGGATTGAGAGGTTGGACTGGTGTTTGACTCCCATGATCACCAAGGCTCAGCCCCTGTCAAGTGGTGAACTTTGACTTTCTGTGGCCCCTTCATGAAAGGAAAGGATGGAATACAGTTCTGGTGAGAGGGTGCCCCATCACACAGTCAGTCACATGGTCGTTGGGGCTGAGGTTGGCCTACGATTGTGGAAGACCTCTAAGCACATGCCCAGGGACTTTTTGTGTATATTGTGTGTTGCCAAGTTACCTAGTTATTTTGTCCTACAAAAAAATAACACAAATGTCCTAGTTCCAGGCTAATGTTCAACTGGAAGATGGATCTAGCCCCAAAAGTAGGCTCTCATGTGGGTGTCCTTTCTTCCTCCAGCCATGTCTTAGACATTTCCTTCCTTCCTTCTACTTTGGTCGATGTCTATTACATGCTCAAAAAGCAAGCTCTATGCCAACTGATCGAACAGGACAGTTCTATTTAATTGCTGACCCTTTGTTTACTGGTTTTATCCATTACTATCGAGGCATTTGGAAGTCACTAACTGTGACTTATCTTTTTCCATTAGCTCTGGCAATTCTTGGTTCAGTTCTCGCACAACTGTGTTGTTTGGCAGAGTTACTACTGTCTTCTTCGGCTTAGACCATTTATCATTACACAGTGCATCTGCTTGTCTTTGGCAATTCTGTTTTGAAGTCTGTTGGCCTGATATGAATACTCTAGCTTTTGGGGGGTGTTTGCATGACATCTTTTTTCCATCCTTTTACTGGAAACCTACTGATCCCATGATACTTCATGCACGTTTCTTATAAGTTGAATTTGGCTAACCATTTTTAAAATCCACTCTCCCAGTCTCTCTTTTAATTAGTATGTTTAGATTACTTACACTACAATGTAATTATTAATGTTAGAGTGTAAGTCCGTCATTTTATTGTTTTGACTTTTTGCTTCTTCCTTTTTGTCTTCAAGTAGGCAATATGGGCGGGCATTTAATATTTCATTTTTATCTACCTATATTTTTGAGTTTATCTCTTGCACAATTTTTCAGTGATTTTTCCAAGGACAATACATGTATACAATTTATTGAAGTTTATTAGGATCAACATCTACCATGTACATATTTAACCATCATGTAAATTCTCTTTCATAATACAATTGTCTTAAAATTATCCTGATTACATTGAGTATCAGACAGTGCTATTATTCTTGCTTTTCAATTATTGGGTATTATGTTTGTCTTTCAAAATAACAAGCCCAGTGTCTACACACTCATTTATTCATCACCCAACCATCCACAAACTCAAGCTAACCACTCTTCCCTACCCTATGGTTTCCATATATCTGTCAACTTTTGCAATTCATCTATTTGTTAATATATTTGAGAGTCTGAGGAAAAAATCTGATGTCTCTCAGCTCATCTTCTAAGTGTCATATTCCTTTCTTTTTAATTTACTCTTGTGGTATTTTGTGAATATTCACATTTATGTCACCTGGTTTTTTTCCCCAACCTTACCATCAGCTTGTTGGCAGGGAGATACTACTGTTTTTGAGTATTCTTCCGGGACCCACTGAGGAGCTCTCAAACCTAAGTGACAATAACTCTACACATTGTAACAATTAAAAAAATAATTCAAGTATCTTTTACCCCCAGATTTTGCACCAAGTTTTCCACAGAAGTTTCTATTCATCTAACTCTGTAGACGAATACTATGGAGCTGTGAGCATGAGCTATTCTCCAACAGAAAATATTCTGAGATATTTTAGTATTTCTGCAATCTAATTTTTCACTTTCAATTTTTAAGTGATAGTAGTAGTACCATTATACATTGCTGTGGTATCTGATAAGGGTTTTCCCAGTCAATTAATTTAGTTTCTTGCAAATTTAAATCAAGCTTGCTCAAGTTCGACGAGGACTCCCCCACAGTCCTTAGGATGAAGAAAAATCACTGGCTTTCCATGTGCTCCTATTTTCGTGTCTTCACTTAGACAACGAATTTTCTTGTTTTTCAAATCCATCACAGCTTCACTGATATTGTCGACCTTGGGGAAAGGAAATAAGTGAGAGCGCATGTGAGATCATAAAAGTACCATATTATAGTAGCTTAAGACTTAGAAAAACTTGGAGAGCTTAAATAATCTATTTCATCTGTCTTTGGACAGAACATTCTTAACACACTGTAACAGCTGGAAGTGCGGCTTAGTGTCGTACACGTGTACCACGTGCAAGACCTGGGGTTGCTGCAGTTGAACAAATAAAAATTATCACAAGATATAAACCAGAGATGTCAAAGGAGCTGTAAACTTTTTCCTGAGGGAACGGGTACAGTGCTAAAGAATTTCACTAGTAAATGTTACTCCTGTCACTTAAACTATGTATCCTATACTTCACCATAGTTTCTTCTGATAGCAATATTGGTGATACCTGGCAGCTTGGAGTATAGATTCTGTTCTGAAAAAGATGAGAACAGACCAGCTCCAGTACAAGTGGCTGCACATTTTACTTACGGCTATTTCTTTATAAGCCTTTCAGTATATCATAGTCACGTCCAGATGTCACAGGTTATTTCATGCTAATCTGTACTACAAATTGGAAGCTCCATCCGGGTATGAAGCTAGGAGTTATAGGGCTCCACTTTTCGACCCCCCTCTCCCAAGGATCCATCTTTTGTGCTGTTCACTGTCTAACGTCAGAAAATCATTGTTTCATGTATTTTGTCTAGATTACTCACTTCAGAGAGGAGGATAAACTGGTCTCTGCTATATCATGTTGGCTAGAATTAGAATTCCACATTGGCAGAGTTATTTCTTAGCACTGTAAAATGGTCACTGCACATCATTCTATAATCTGTCTTTTTTCTCTGATTGTTTTTATGATTTCTTTTTCACCTTTGGTTTCAGCTTGATGACTGATGTGCTTAGATGTCATTTTGTCTGCTTTTGCCCTATTCAGACTGCTGAGCTTTCTGAATCTGTGGGTTGATGTCTTCCATCATATTAGTAATGTCCTTGTTGATTTTTTCCCCCATTACTGCTTCTGTTCTCTTTCCTCCTTTCCTGGGATTCTATGCTGTGCTAGAACTTTTCACCATGTTCTTTATCTCTCTTAGATTCTTCTCCGTTTTCTTTTCAATGTTTCTCCCATCCACGTTTTTTATCTCTTGATTTTGGACTTCTGACTTCTAGCCCTGTGAGATGATAAATGCCTGTTGTGCTAAGTCGCCAATTTTATAGTGAGTCTCTAGACACACAGCTGACTGCTGTTAGCACAGAGGGACTAGAAACATGATATTTCAGGAGAAATATGCAAACCTAAGCTCAGAATTTGGATTCTGCTACGTTCTCCATTAATAGGAACCACAGCTTCTCAGCAAAATGAATGGTTCTATAGCAAGGACATGAATTTTGAGTTTGGAATATCATGTAGTTTCACAAAATAAAGAAATGCTTTTAAAAAAAAAGAAAGAAAGAAAGAGCTAGGGATATGTCCAACGGTATACATGCCAACCAGAAGAGCTCCATGTCCAAAGCTAGAACAACTGAGAAACAAAGCAAAACAATGGAAATCCACCGTGGATAATAATGTAGTTCTCCACATTTCTTAAATGTACCATTCAATGACTTCCTTCCAGAAAGTATAGCATGGTGGACAAAACAAAGGATGACAAAGGAGAAACCTGCTAATACTTCCTCAGGCAGGGATCAAGGTGAATATCAGCAAATCTATTAGCTCTATGTGTTCTTGATGTGATATGCTGAGAATGGCACCGAACCTATGTGGCCTTCCTTCCCAAGGTCAATAACCTCAGTCTGATGAGAATAAAACACCAGAGAGGGCCGGGGAGTTAGCTCAGTGGTTCCGGCGCCTGTCTTGCAAGCGCAAGGGCCCGGGTTCGATTCCCCGGTAACCACATAACAATACTGGGTGTGGAGATCCACACCCAGCAGCAACCAGTACCACATACCACAGTGCCGGGCGTGGTGGTTCACGCCTGTAATCCCAGCACTCGGGAGGCAGAGGCAGGAGGATTGTGATGTGAGTTTGAGGCTGAGCTCAGGGCCAGCCTGAACCACAAAGCGAGACCCTGTCTCAAAAAACCTAAAAAAAAAAAAAAAAAGAATAAAACACCAGAGAAATCTCAGTGAAATATGGTTTACAAATAAATTACCAGAAGTTTTCCAGTGTCACAGTCATCAAAAACAAGGAAAGTTTGAGAAATTGTTATAAGCAAGAAGAATGCAAGAAGTCATAATATCTATATGTGGTATGGAATCTCAGATGGCACCCAACCGCATCAAAGCTAAGAGAACCTGACTCGCAGACTTTTGCTAATAGCAGTGGGATGACAGGTTCATAGTGACAAAAATATTATACTGATGTTAACATAGATGTTAGCAATTTTTTAAGAGCCTGTAGAGATTACTATTTGTAATGAGTGGGTCTTGATAGAATTCTAATTAAAACAAGCCAAATACAAATAGATATTTATAATTTAATCTTGTAAGTTTGATTTATGGAATGTGTATAGATGATGCCTCTGAAGATATGCCCTTAATTTTGATTGATATCACGTCACTGTGACTACTTATTTCCTAGAGACACATGCTGAATAAAGGCAAAATGGCATGTTGTAAGTTACTTTAAAATGATTTAACAAAGGAAAAGAGCAAATGAAGCAAAAGGAGGAGGGTCCTGAAAACTAAGCTGGTAGTGGAGTTGGGGAGTTCATTACATTTTCCTCTGCCTTTGCATTTTTGAAACTTTTCATGATTCTTTTAGAGTGCCCTTTTGATAGCTTCTATTCTACACATGATCATGAATATTTAAATTTATGCAACAGTCTACCAAAGTACAAATATCTACAATTCTAATGGTGCATTCCAATTTTAATATAGTATATACTTTCTTCAATATCCTTTCATCAGGAAACATTTCTAAGCCAAGAAATTCTTCTTTCAATAAGTTAGATTTACTTTTGAAAAACTGAATTGATAAAGGATTAGCTTCTATTTCTATTACTTGCACTGTTCGATTTTAAAGATCCTGTACATTATTCAATCTTCTGTTAGTGCTGCCATAAAATTTAGAATTCTGGAAGAAAATTCTTAGAATTCTGTAAGAGTGTTCTGAGCATTTTGTTTGGCAGGAGTAAAAAGAATGGGATAAAAATGTCTTAATTTTATGAATTGAAAGTACATGCAATGGTTACAAGAAATGCCAAGCAATTTGATTTGAGAAATTAAGTCTGTCCCTTTCAGTAATAAATATAATGGTCCATAATAACCCATCTTAAAAATGGATTTTTATGGTCTTTTAAAATAGTGCTTCCACCATCTGTCATACAATTTCAGCTGTGTATCAGCTACCTCTGTAAGGCCTGGAGTGCCATTAGTGAAAATTTGGTCTCTCTGATTTTCACTTCAACTTATCAGCTTTTGAGTGTGCTGGTGTGTGTTTAGGGGTTGTATGTTGATTCTTTCGTCACTGTAAATTAAGAGCAGCAGTGATGCAAATAAAACATGCCTGGATGTTTCAGAATTCATAACCTCCTGGTTCATCTTGTATCTGTTTGGTGCTCAGTTGCCCTTTCTGAAAATGGCAGTGTAATTGTGCTTTTTGACAGGCAAGCTGTTGGGTAAATAACATCTTTTGTCCTGAAGGTATATAGAGAGTTCTTAGTTTTATGAACAATTAAGATTTTATGAACAAGTAGTAATGTGCCACTTTTAATAGTGCCTGACAGTTCAGTTTAAGAAACACAGGCTTTTATTTCACATAAAACTGGTGTTAATTGATGTCAATAATGAATGAATTCAACCTTCAATTGATTTAAGACTATGAAGTCAAAATGGAAAGTCTGCACTGAATATTTATGTTCCAATCATTGCTCCCCTAAAGCTAAAATCTGAGTGAATTACGTAAAGCTAACACTGTCTTCTCTTTGCAAGGGCTTCATGGGAATTATTTCAGAGGGTGCACACTACCTAAGCTTCCTTCCATATTGGTTATTTAGCCTGGAGGCAGCTATGTAGTTTTCCAGGTAGTGGTCACCGTTGAAATGTTCACCAGTTGATAGTAAAACATTAAAAAAAAAAAACTTAACATGATAAAAACTCAGACAAAACTCATTTGTTTAAGTGACAAGTGCTATGGCTGGGATCATGAACGTCCTCAAAGTCCCACGTGGTAAAAGGCTTGCTGGCACCTTTAACAGGTGGGACTGTTAGTGGGTGGCAGTGATATCACTGGGACCTCTCTTTTTCTTTTTGGCTACAATGAGGCAAATAGGCCTCTCCTGCCAACTCCTGTAATGTCTGACTGTATGATGCTCTGTGCCACTATACGCCCAAAGCAACCATAGGCTCCAACTTCTGAAGTCTTGGGCCAAAAGAGCCTCTCCGCCGCCATGAACCTGTTATCTCAGGTGCATTATCACAGTGATGGAAGCTCTCACTACAGGACTTAGTCTAATACGATCTCTCCTTTTCCTCCTCCCTCTCTTCTTTCTTCTCCCTCCTTTATATAATACAACAGCCTTTCTTGGCTGGAACTTAGAGGTATATATGTGACACTGCAACTGGTTAGAGCAGAGTATTTTCTAAAGGAGAATAGTCTCATTCTTTCATTCCTCATCTGTCTGCCTCTCTTTTCCTGTTTGAACTCTCACCTCCTGTGTTGCTAAGTTGCCCAATCTGGCCTTCAACTTGGACTCTTCTGCCTCAGGCTTCCAAAGTTAGGGAGTCTGGTCAGTGGAGGCGTGCCAAGTAGCTGGATTACAGCTGTGTCCACCGGGCCCAGAATTTCTTTCTCTTCTTGATTAAAGAACATTCTCTAGCAACCAGAGAAACAATTGGCTTTTTACTTTAGTTACATAGTTTTCTTTATAAGCCACACATGCTCAATGAAAAAAGATGTGAAAAATGTATAAAAACATAAATGGAAAACAAGTGAGCATTCAGAAGTAAGAATACTTCTTTATGTCTCTGGCATCTTTCTTGAAGCAGTACTTTTTCCATGTGTATTTTCTCACCTTTAAGCCGACTCTAACCCCTCTTCTGTAGGAGCAGTGCCATCTGCCCTTGTCAAGTCCGGCTCCATGGCATCACTGATCAAAGCCCTCCCTGCCACCCTCTGCCCTTCCTCAGTGACACCTGGCTGCTTCCTCCTCCACGTC